>JBBPDB010134404.1:0-15990 GCA_037974465.1 Brachypetersius altus
ATAGACAGAGAGATAGATAGATAGATAGATAGATAGATAGATAGATAGATAGATAGATAGATAGATAGATAGATAGAACATATATCATATACTTTGCAAGAGCATAAAGCATTTACACTGCATTTAAACTCATTGACACTAAATAATGTAAGAAACCAAAACATTGACAGAGTGTTATTTACAGGAGTGTGTGCATTGACCATATTTCCATTAGTCACTACAAACTCATTAACATGATTAGTAAGCATCAACCAGCTCACTGCCAGAAGTTTGGTCGTTACATTGGCCAGAGTTGGTTTTCCATTCTACGAAAACACAGTTTCATTTTGAACATAGAATAAATATAATTGCATATAACGAAAGTAGCATCTCTTCATCAGAGCAGTGCGACTCCCACTAACCTCTTTCAAATGCCTTTTAAACACTGTTTAAGCCATAAACACGGCAAACAGTGTTTGGGGCATAACACAGCAGGTTGGATGCAGGTTGGCACTCAGCATACAGAGATATGATGCCTTGTGTTGTCGGTGTACACAATAAGGAGGAGTTACCTTGGAAGGTAAAAGCAAAGACATACATGTATTTGTACACTTGCTGTGCATTCCATCTCCAGCACTGCCTGAAAGACTAGGACATCCTGTGAAGAGGTAAGAGTGCTTTCTCTTCTTCATCATTTTTTTTTCCTCTTCCAGTTCTCCTTCTTCATCTTCTTCTTGGTGCACATTTTGTGGCAGCAGAGGAAAGTGGCATGTCTGTAACACCATTAATTTGACCTAAGAAGCGACCAGTATCTAAACAAATGAGATGAACATACAACAAAATGGAGAATGATCCTGTTGATGTCTTTGTTAGAGATTGTTTGTTCATGTGTGATTAGTTGTAAAGCTGAAGATAGACTGGATAAAGGCAACTATGCTTCTTGACTCTGAATTCAAAGTGAACCAAAGGTCAAAGCAGTGGTGGGTTCTAACAGATCTGATCTGATAAAGGTACCAAAAAAGCCACAATGCTACAGAAGAACCACTTTTGGTTCTCTAAAGAACATTTGTGTTTGTTTAAAGGAGCTTAAAACAGTACAAAACCTTTAAAAGGATTTAAAACAGTTTCTTAAACCAAAGGTTCAACCTTGGAACTGTAATTTTGAAGAGTGAGTGAGTCTTATTTCTTTCTTAATTGCACTTTTTGCAAATAGAATATACTGTTGCTGGGTGTTTTGCAGCAACAGCAAATAAGGGCCCAAACATAAGTGTTTTTTAGGCAAGAGAAGAACCACTTAAACATAAATGGTTTCAATTTTTATGAAAAAAAGATCAACCTCCGCATCATTTTTGAATGAATTTTTGAACAAATGTAATTTTTGAATCAATTGGTGCCCAATTTTTAATACATTTTTAATAAGCAGAACTCTTTAACTTGACTAAGGTTTTTAAAGGGCCTTCTGTGGTTTTATGTTTCTCGTCTTCATACAGGTTAGCACTTTTGGACGTTTAGCATTAACTTTGGACTCTCATTCTTCTCCAAAATACACACGCAAATGATATGAGTGAACGCCAGAGGTGGTTGTCCTTCGATTCGAAAGAACACGGAGTTGATATCCTCACCAGGGAGGGGGGCCTGAAATTTCCAAAACAGCCCTGATACTCTCGTACGTGACTACAAGGGCAAGCCAAGGGTATTCTGGAGCTTGCTGTGTCCTAGCTGCTTTGACCCGTGGTTCTAATGTTTACTGTCAAAACACCAGTGCTGATCTGTCTCAGCTGCTTCTACAGCTGTATCTACTCAGCAAACATTCCTTCTCCATTCTTCATCTGTCCGTGGATTGGCGTTTGTGACTGACAGATAGTTATGGAAAAAAGTAGCATCCAGTCGAGTGGGTTTGTCTCAAAATCTCGACTGGATGCGGCTTCATTATAGTGAAAAGCTTTCATCACATTATTTAAAGGGGAACTGAAAAATATGGGTTCTCAGATTTGTTTTCTGTTTTGGTCAGGAGTCAAGGACTGGGCAAGATGAGGGGCTTTGTGGCACTAGTGCTCTTGACAGGTAAGCTTCCTTCCCTAGGGTCAACATATTCAGCCAACATACAGGACATCACCCAAAGCCACGAAGGGCATCCGACACAAACGCTTCTGTAGTAATAACGGAATCTGAGGGGTTGTGTCCAGTGCATTTTCCTCTTCCAATGAATCTTCCAACATTATGATTTCAGAAGTAATAAGATAAAATAAAGGTAGATCCCACATGACCTGATACAGAGCAATGCTAAGACAAAATAACCCTTTACTACTTCCATGGGTGGAAAATTTGCATTGTTACAGCAGCAAGTGGACAAAGCAAAAGAAGAAAAAGCAGCATAACCAATAGATTAAAAGCTATACAACACAAGAGTATAATGTAAACAGTACACTATACACATAATAAAATAATATAAATATAGAAGTATAAATATCTCAAATTTAGATACATATAAATATATGCAGGATCCAACATCACTGGAATAAAGTGGAATTAGTTGCATACTTATATAGGAATATCACTGTCATAACAAAACCTTGCACAGTAATTTAAATCTTAATTTTTTAATCAAAATTTTTATGTTAAATATTTATATTTATTTGTACAATAAGATTTTTTTTTCAAGTCATTTTAGACCGTGTCCATTTGAATGAAATGTAAAGGGTAGATGGCTTTAAAAATCATTAAAAGGTTTGGATAAAAGTATAGTGTCTGTTAAAATCCTGATGGACATTAACATTATTTGGGCACATTTTTCATTTGTCCAGTAGAGCTGGATATTCATCATGAAAATTACATCACAATATGCCATGGACCAGCACCATGCAGTGCTTGAAACGTTGAATTTGTTCTTGTCAGATATTAGAATAAACTATATATTGTAAAATATTTTATAAAATCAGGTCATGATTTTATATTGTCACCACCACTACTGTCTAGAATTGTTAAAATGTGGTACACATTCAAAAATAGCCTTTTGATGGTTATCATGGTTGTCAAATTTTTAGCAGTTTAGTAGCAGCCTAGTAGGTTTTCATTTGGACATTTTTGACTTTTTTGTCTTTTACACTGTTTTTCCCTTCTAGTGTTGAGTGCATTCCTCAGTGAAGCTGAAGCAAGTAAGCAAAAATCTTTTGGTTCAACTTCTGGTTAAAAAACAACTTATGGTTGTTTTCCATTAGCAAAAATAGGAACTTCTGTTTTCAGTTTTTGCCAGTGACGTGGCTAACTCTCTTTCTCTTTTCCCTGTCCTTGTGCACAGACCCGTTTGTATACAGTAAGTACTTCAGACCATTTTCTCTGACTAATTTTACAGCCCCAGTTATGGTGGCAGGAAATTGACTTTATACTTATCTGATTAATCTGTAAACCCTCTATGATTGCTCCTCCAGACTATGACAGGCTGCGGATTGGGGGCATTATCTTCACAGTCCTGCTTGTAATAGGAGCCATTGTAGTCCTTTTTTGTAAGTCTTGATTCTCATGCTTCAGATTTACTCAACTTTTGATCTCCTCAAAATGTTCTCTTGGTCTTCATACAGTAAAATGTTGTTTTTCTCCCACAGATGACAAATGTGGTTCAAAGAAGAAGTGAGTTCCTTCCCATTGGCTGTGTATTGTGCAATGCTTTTCTAAAATGTAGTTCAACACAAGTAGATCTTGACTGAAACAATATGATCCAACCCAAAAATTACATTTCAGTGCCAGTGTCTTCTGCATTTGGTCTCACTTCATGAATGATTTGAGAAAAACAACCCACAACATTTATTTACATCAATTTAAGTAGAGCAACCATGCCAATTCTCAAAAAAAAATATTTTAGCTAAGGATTATCAAGATTTTGAGCTTAATTTATTATACTATGTCTAAACTTGAATGAAATACTAACTGCATATTAACACACTAACAATAATATTTCTCTTGGCTTAATTTATTGGAGGGTGAAATTGATTTATTCAAAATTTATTTAGAAGAAAAAAGCCATTTTATGCCTTTTGGTCCTATAATCTCTCTAAAGTCATTTAGAGAGATTATAGGAATAGTTATGTCTCATCATGTAAATATCACATTTTTATAATAATTTGCTATTAATACTTTTTCATCACAAGACATTGCATGAAATTTTTAATTGAAAAACAATGGAAACTATGTGGATTGAGGAAACTCCACGGGAAGAAAACATTTAAAAAAATTGGACTTAAATGAAAAACATGGTTGAATTATAATTTTTTTCCTTCGTGGAATTCCATGCTGCTTTTGCTTTGCATTATTTTTTTACAGGGAATTTTTGTTTTATTATTCTCAGTTTTTAAAGGTAACCACATAAGCAAGCATATTTGAGAGGAATGAACAGTTCTGCTTAATTTGAGGAAACCATGATTTTGGCCTGGAACTTTAAGTTGCTAAACTACTGCCCAGTAGGTTCAATACATGGTTACATATTATAGTTACAGTTATATTAGCATATATATTATATTAACTGTAACATTGTAAAACTATGAACTAAAATAACTAAAGCAGACATTGGACACAACATGTTTTGACTGACTGACTATATTTGGGAATGGGTCAAACTGTCATTTTATGAAAATAAGTAACTGTAACATATTATGAAACTCAGTTTGTGTCCAACAACAGAGTCGTTTTTCAACAAGTCTTTTATTGTTCATGGAATAAAATCTCTCTCTGTTTCTTACAGGCAAGACGATGACAGCAGTCAGATTTAAACATCTGAGGAGGATTCCATCAACTTCCACCTACGGCTTTGGAATCATTGGAGTTTTCCAGTATGTGGCTGGATGAGACGCTTGCTCTGTCAGACTATTCAAAATAGAACTATTTGGATTGTTCTTTTTTTTGTTTTTTATTGACTTCCGCCACTCCACAGTTGGTGAAATAGGACTATTTTGATGCAGTTCGACAGGGCATCTGTTTCTCGTAAGCAAGTTCCATGTTCCCGACAAAAGTCTTTATCTTAATCTCAACTGTTTAAACTGGGAATTACTTTGAGTGCTTTTGCTGTACAAAACAAAGGCGAGGGTATTAGCGGCCATTCGGAAAAAAAATCAGCTGAAAATAAAATGTAATTTAGTCTTGATGCCTTCATGCTCTCTTCAGTGTCATTTGATGGGAATTCGTAATGTAGGTTTGGGTTAAATATAAAGACTTGGGTTATATAAGGTATTAATTGTTGGTTTAGATTATTATTTAGTGTAAAATATAGTGTTCTGTACTGGCTTTTATCCTAAATGAGATCCTAAACTGCCGTTACCATGGTTACCACACAGTTAGGATAGGATTTTCAAGTTAGGAAGTTTCTGTAATACAGCCCCTGATTGCCATCTGTTGTGGGGAATCCAAGTGAGTATAATTGGACTCACTCTCTCTGGGTGACCCTCCCCCTCTCACCCATCGCTCAGTGCATTGTTAGCAGATATTACAATTGGCACTTAGTGTTCTTCTCCAAGCGTGTTGAACTAAAAGTTGAGTCATAGTGAAGTATAAGTCTTTGCCCTCCCAGCTTGGTATCACTGTGTGATGGGAAGGATCTAATGGGGGTGGAACCATGAGTTTATTAGTGAATGTGCATGTAACACACCAGTCCATTAAAGCTTTGTGATTATTTTCAGTTTTTTAGTTGATTGATCAGAGTCACACTGCGAAATGCCTATTCTCTATGTGGACAATCTGAAGCTCTGATTATGGTCAGGGCAGGTCTGGGTCATGATTGCGTTCTTTTGTCTGGATGTAAATTTTAATACACTCTTGACTCGCCATTATCAGAACTTCCTTCATTCCAATAGAGCAGAAAAATATAAATATGGGCCAGCTGGTGGCCTAGTAGTTCCTGTGTTGCCCCTGTAATCAGAAGGTTGTGGGTTTGAATCCCAACTGCTAGTGGCACCACTGAGGTACCATTGGTGGCTGCCCACTGCTTCACTTGGTGAATGGGTTAAATGAGTAAATGTGGCAAATACAGAGAAAGAATTTCATATTGTTTGCACTGTGATGTGTTTACAGGTGACTATACGGGGTCACTTTACATTTACTTAACTTATAAACTAAACTAAACTTAATTTCATCGGCATTTAGGACTGTAGTCACAAACCTGAAAAAGAGGAGTTTGTCTTCAAAATTCAGCTTAGCATTCTAATGGTGAAATTCTAAAGCAACAAGACGCTTGTAATTAGAATACGTAATTAAAAAGAAACACCAGGACTCTGAACTGAAATGAAAAAAAAAAACAGAAGATCAGCATCAAAATAGAACTCAGTCCACCTCAGCTGTTCCAACATTCGCAAACTGTCACCAGTTTATAAAAAATTAATTATTGTTAAAAGTTCAATGTCAGCAGTCGTATCATATGTAGTCAGTCACTTATTATGAATAGGCTGTTTATATTTGCAGTTAAAATGGTGAGGCATTCAGTTTCCTTGTCTGTAGGCCTTACAATAGGAATCAAATGACAATCTAGACGCTCAGCGTTTAAACTCAATGCTCTTCTGTTTTGACTGCGTCTGGCATCTGTCTCCCAGACAAATTCATTATTATCTCCTTAACGCCACTTAAACAGGCCATTATTCGAAACCTGGACAATGTTGACACAGATTTAATATGAGTCTAATATACTTTATATACTCAACTGACATTCTGAATGGCTTTTAAGAGAAATTTAACATTAAAAACTTGTTTGTAACTTTAATAGAATTCAAATCAAACTATGCTTCGCAAAATCTTACTAAAAAAGCACCACAAACACACACTCATACACACATGCAGAATTAGGCCGTTGCATTAGTGGTTGAGTGGTAGACTTCTCACCTGCCTCTGCGATCAGAAGGTTGTTGGTTTGAATCCCAGGACTGCTAGGGACACCACTGAGGTACCCTTGAGTGAAGTACTGTCCCCAAACACTGCTTCTCAGGCATTGGTGGATGCCCACTGCCTCAACTGAACGGGTTAAATGGGTTAAATACAGAGAATTTCACACTGTTCACACTGTGTGCTGTGCTATGTTCACTCGTGACTGTAAGGTCCACTTTACAGAACTGGGATGCATCAAAGCATTGTTGCATTGTTCCTGAAAGCAAGATCCGACTCGGTTCTTCGAACGAATCGATTCTTTTAAACTCGTTCTTTTATATTATAACAGACCATCCTTTAACAACATAACCTCGTAAATAACAGTCTAGAGTACCGCATCGCAACACGCTGAGAATCAAATCTGGATTTCACAGTCGTCTCTGCTGAAATGAATGAATCAAAAGAATCGATTCAATTGAATCAAACGCAACAGAGCAAATCTGGCTTCGGCGTGAGCCACAACCCAAATCTTCAACAAACCCCCCTTTTCAGAGCTGCGACCTGTGGAGGTGTGTGTGGAGCAGGGTGTGGGTTAGACTGGTTCATTCTGTAAACCTGACCAACGTGTTGCTGCTGTGCTGGGATCAGGACCGAGGTAACAATACTTTATTACTTTATTCTTTATTCTTCACTTTCCGCTCAGTGTGCTCTAACAGAAACTCGGAGAGACTCGGAGAAACAGACAGATACTGGTTTTACTGGTGTCCGCACTGAAATACAGGCTGTTTTAAAGTTTTATTTCCTCAGTGAGTGTTACACTCGTTCCAGCTGTGGGTCGGAGACCACTCTCGCTGCTGGAACTGAAGATCATTTCTGAGTTTTGAGTTTCCTTTAATGGCTGAAAAGGTTAAAAAAGCTTAAAAGTCTTTTTAAAAGCTTTGTGAAACATTTTCTAGCCCACACTGACTCTTCCCCCTGCTCAGTTTCAGATCATGGAGATCAAATTTGAGGGCTGTTTCATGATCCGCTTACATCCTGCTTCCTTTATCTGATCAAGACCATGTTATCTAGTCAAGACCATGCACTTGCAGATGTTTTATATAAAACTGTTCTATTCATTAGTGTTTATTAATGAAGAGTGGATGAGGTTTCAGACATAGCCTGGGATGTATAATAAGGCCATGCTTTATGGCTTCTCACTGGTGGTCTCTGGCTTCAAGAGTTGATTTAAAACCAGACGTTTGATTTCCAGTGAAGTATCATTCTGAACATCAAATGTCTATGCACAAAAATAGTTAAAACATATCAGTTTTTATTTAAATATATATATTATTTTCTGTATAAAGTCCAAATACAGGCAGGCTAGTTTATGAAAATGTGTGAGTATTAGTGGTTTAAGTAGCCTTTAAGTAACACGGTTTCATGTTCTTGCATAACATTTTTATGGACTTTTGCTTCTACCAAAGTTACTGATACTTCAATCTACTTTTTATTATCAGTTACTTTTATCTAAGCTTGTTTTTTGGGTGTAATTTCATTTCGGTGGCAATTAACTGTTCTATTTTCGCTCACACTTTTCAAGCTGACACTTTTTGAGTCCCAAAATAAGAATAGCCTAAAAAACTTAAAAAAACTAGGAACTCAAGTTGATTTCTCAGTAGCTACTAACGTCATGCCTCTCCAGAGATCTACTGATCCAGGTATTTGTTGGAATAGTGTTCTTCATATTGAAATACTGGATAATACTGGGAGAGTTGAGGAGGTCCAGATGTTCTTGTTTTGCCTCCTCCAATGCAAACACTGGCTAAAGCACCTCTTATGAACTGGCCTCATGGGGCTCAAGCCTTCGCCTTCCATACCGATCCTTCCACGGCTCTTCAGAACACACACTACTTATCCTGTGTTTAAGAACTACCTCAAAAACATAGAACAGGCCTCATATTTCATCTTTCTTTGGTACTGTGGCACCATGTACTTGTAAAGGATGTGTTCAGGAGGCTGTGCTGTGAAGCCGGAGTACTGTTGGTTTTTATAAACAGAAAAGGAGTCAGTATTTCCTTAACAACTGCAAAAGTAGAGTCAAAGGAAAAGAATGAGTCATGGCTCTAGTATGTTCCCTTCCCTCTTTCATCCAGCCAGAGGCACATGGCGAGCCTGGTGCTAGTCACGCCGCTTTCCACTACAGACAAACAGGAGATGTGTGGAAGAAAACTCAAATTATGTCTTCTGTCTTTAAAGCAACACTTTATCAGCTCAGCACCAGTTAACCCATTCATGTCCAACAACCAAATGTATGAAAAGGAATTCCCCAGAACTAAGTCTTATTGGTCTGAAGAGATGATAGTATACCCTGGATTAGGGCGTTAACGACTCCAGATTTTTTCAAATCGAAACTTTTATTAAAGTTCTGTAACCTTTACAGTCAACACGACAATTAAACTAAACTAAACAAAGAATGATATCTTGAATTTTCTGGTAAATTAAGTGTAGAACTGAGAGTGGGAACAGTTTAAGCCACAGCATGACGACTTCCTGCAATGCTAGCGTTAGCCATGTTAGCTAGCGGAGCCGTTTCATATGCAGAGTCCCGGTACTGTTACTGTACTTTAACACCGACTGGCAGGTTCTGCAGGTCTCTGTGCTGTTTGTGTGTCTAGAGTGAAGGATCTCCACACATGTGATGTGATTCTGTCTTCTCTGCTGCATGTCTCTCGTCTTGTTGTGGTCTCGTGTTTAGATTCCCCTTTTTATGAGGGAACGTGTGTCAGCGTAAGCCAATCAAAGTCAGCGATTGCATTGCATACACAAGCGAGGGCAGAGAGAGGAAAAAAACACACTACTAGTTGACTTTTGTGTTATGCCCTAGTATACATGTATGTAAAAAAAAACATAACGCATCACGTGAGTTTGAGCACCCGGCCCAATTCTGGCCACAAGGTGCTCTGTAACATGAAGGATGAAGATGAGAATGCGATGCTCGGCCCAGTGAGTGGAAAGTTTGTTTGAAATTGAACAGATGGAATGGTTGATAGGAGAATCCTTCTCTGCAATTCATTCCCTAAGGATTTTTAGTCATTTTTTGAAAAATACCACTCAGCGGTCTTGTATGCATGGGCACTAGAACCAGGAGGCGACTTTTAAAACTCATTATTTTTGTCCCCACTCAGCAATTTGCATGAGTGAAACACGTGAGACAGAAGAACTTCCTTATGACATGAAGCACAGACACTGGTACTAGACAGTTGGACTAAATGATATGTACTAAATTCCACTTCTGCAATTATGCTGCATATTGTGAATGAAATGTCTTTCAGTAAAGGACCCAGTTCCTCCCCTTGCTGTCGCTTTTAAAAAATATCAACAGAAAGTCTAGGATCATATGCAATAAAAGAACCGTCACCTTTCCACCTCAACCTTGTCCTAGGAATCTTTAAACGTTCCTGACTAGAGAACCTTAAAGGCCTAGAACCCGTGTGAACAGACAGCACGAACTCTGTGCCATGTAGAGCTTGATAAGTTAACAACAACATTTTTAAATCAATTCCAAACTTTACTGGGAACCAATGCAGAGAGGCTAGCACAGCACGTCCCGTTTTTTGTCGAGTCGTGCCAAATATTTTTGACTCATAGAGTCAAATAAATAGGGAGATACACGCACATAAATAGGGAGTTGCTTGTCCAGGCGTGATGAGATGAATGCATGGATAATCCTATTGTATCCTCAAAAAAGAAAGGACAAGTCTGATTTTAGCACTGTTTCTCGTTTGAAAGAAACATGACTGGACTTGATTATTTATATGTTATGAAATCTGCAACTAAGAGCGAAACATAACTCCCAAATTCCTTACTGAGGCATTCACATTAACTCCCACAGAACTAAGTCCTTCCTGTAAATCCTTTGACAAATATGGCACTTTTGCTATTTTAGTGAGTACAGATGTTGGTATACATTTGATGCTTCCGAACACACCCAGTAACTCACCTGGAGCTGTGATTGGTCGCCCTGTCAGAAACACTGTGATTGGTTCGAGGCTCACTGGCAAATTGAAGCCTTTTGAGAAACCAGTATAGACACAATTAACAGATGATTTATTGTGCAGAAGATGATTTACAGTCTAGTGGTTGTGTGCGTTGCAGGGCTGTTGTACCACAGACGGACGGAACATTTAGAGGAACGGCCGTATGTGTGTGAGGAGTGCGGAGCCAAATTTGCAGCCAACTCCTCACTGAAGAACCACATGCGCCTGCACACGGGGGAGAAGCCCTACCAGTGTAAACACTGCGACATGAGCTTCGCTGTGGCCGCCGCGCTGTCCTACCACACTAAGAAGAAGCACGCGGAGGGTATGACCTTACACTCTACATATGTTTCTGCAGCGGAAACGTGGTGTCTGGCTGATGTGACCACAGAGGATGTTCTGTAAAATATATGTAACTGGTCCCTATATCTAACCTGAAAGAGGCTTTCCGACTCTAAATGAGCAATCACTGTTATTTCATTTATTTTTTTAACTTTTTTATTCCTTTCTGAGTAACCAAGGAACCCCCCCCCCCCACACACACACACAAACACACACAAACAAAGAGGGACTAATACAGCAAACCAAACGGCTTTGTTACAAAAATGTAGACATTTTAACACAGATAGTGTTTTTCCAGCTCACTCATGGTTCCAATTATTTATTGAAATGTATTTTCCCCTCTTTTGTTGTTATTTTTGCCATCGTGTACGACATTCTTTTGTATGCAGCAACCTTTCCCAGCTATTATGTTATTTCTGAAAATCTTCATAGAAAAAAGGAAAAAAGCTTCACATTTCATCTTCACATCATTTAAAGATCTATGAAAATTAGGAATAATATTCCATCATACAATATTTTTAAATATGAAAGGCCCTACAGTATAAAAGAGCATTAACATTTATGCGATTTTAAAAGAGGTCTGTGTTTAAAACACAAACACCTTTTTGCATTTCATATTGTTAAACATCCAGGACCTGGTCGAGAGTTCAGACCTCCATTCCTCACTCCTATAGCTGAATAATTCAGCCTGTTTAGAACTGATTTTAATAGAGTGTGATTTTAATTCTAGTGTTAATTTTAGATAGTAATTGCATTAAAGTGTTGCATTTAAGGATACTATAATAGTTTTGTGAAGTTTAAGAAAATAAACAGTTTCCTCTGGGATCAATGACGTTTTCTGATTCAGATTTTGAAATAAAGGACGGAATTTCCTCAGTTTCAAATGATATAAATACTGTAACACTGGGGGAGGGCCGAACCAGAACTCTCTGTGGTTTTAATTTGTGGTAATTGTTTGTTGTTTTTTTTATCTGAATGTTTTAAAACATTAGTCTCACAATACTGTGACTACATACTTTATCAGTTCAGCGTGTCAGACTGTGATATAGTTAAGCAGAGAGCAGCTCGAACTGGGCTTCCCAGAAAGGTTCAGCGATTTTCTCCCATACTAATAAAGCCGCAGGCTGTCAGTTCAGGCTGATTGGAGAAGCCTTGAGGTTCAGGTCTGAAATGCAGTTTCCTCTCTGTCTCAGGTAAGATGTACTCGTGCCAGTACTGCTCGTCTACGTTTGCGCAGTCCATTGAGCTCACGCGGCACGTGCGAACACACACTGGTGACAAACCGTACGTGTGCAGGGAGTGTGGGAAAGGCTTCAAACAAGCCAACGGGCTCTCTGTCCACTTGCAGTCCTTCCACAGTGAGTACACCCAAGTACATGCATCAGTTTTGGACCACTGTTCCCCATAAATGCAAAGCCACAACTATAGTGGGAACACTACAGCGCTTCTCTGTCCAGAGCCTGATTGTCAAAGGTTCTCCTGCTGTTTTTCTCCTGTTTGTCAGACGTTGCAGAACCCCATGACTGTCAGAAGTGTCGGGTGAGCTTCGGTTCGCTGGACGAACTCCGCGAGCACATCCAGGAGGTCCATCCCAAAGAGCTGCACCAGTGTCCTGAATGCAGCCGCATCCTCAGCACCGCCACCCAGCTGGAGAAACACATGAGCACCCACGACGGCAGCAAACCCTACAGCTGCAAGAGCTGCCAAAAATCCTACCAGGTCAGACAGGAAGGGGCAGTTTACAGTTAATAACAATAACAATAACAATAATAATAGGAATAATAATAAGTGAACAGAACTTAGAAGAAGCACCAAACATGGCTGATAGACTACTATTCCGACATTGTTTTCAGAATCAGAAAACTTTATTGATCCTGGAGGAAATTTCTTATACTGTGCCTGCACAGACGCACAGAGACGAGAACAATATAAACTGCGTAGTACATACACTAGATGATGTAGACAAAACGCTGTGATCAGTGAGATAGAGATAAATGAAATCTTTATTAATGAAGATTCCTCCGAATTCAATTTCAATTAATAAAAAGATGAAAATATTAGAGTACATAAGAAAAATAAGAAAGGCTATCTAAACAAATGTAAGAAAATGAAACCGATGTAAGAAAATGAATAATAAGAAAAGAATATAAAATATATTTAAAAGTATATAAATTGCATAAAAATGTGTAAAAATGCAGCAGTCACACAGAGTAATGATAAATAGTTGAGGGATGATATCAAAAATAAGTGATTGTAAGTAATTAGTATTGCACAATAAGTAAAGAGAGGTGGATATAAAAACTGTAGATAAATAAAGTCACTGCTGAAGTTTGCTAGTTGGCACAAATAGTGATTTGGAGTTGTTCTTTATACCGAGCCGCTATTGCACATATTGGTGATGTTGCACACGAACATAAGTAGTGCCCTTGCTTTTTTTTCATTTTTAATATGTGAAAGTGGTTAAGAGCTCTGTGAACTCTGTGACAGACTCTCTCAGGATTATGGTACCACAATCGGACCACCCACCCGGAAGTGGTCACCGGGGAGGGCAGCAGACCGCTGTCTCTCCTTCTGCGCTGTAAGATCTGTGACAAGGCTTTCTGCAGCAGGAGCAGCCTGTTCAAACACCACATAACTAAACACCCAGGTGAGGAAGGAGCCTTCATTACTGCCTGTAAATCACTTCATTACAGTGACATGTGACAGTTTAAATGTTTTCTTCCCCTAAAGAAACCTGTTCTGCTGCTGAGGGATCGGACAAGAAGGAAACACAGACAGGTAAACGTGAGGCATTTATAGCAGCGGTCCCCAACCTTTATTTCGTCACGTACCGGTTTAATATCATTTGGTCACGGACCGGTTTAATATCAGAAACTATGTTCACGGCCCGGCCTTTAAGGAGCGGCAGATAAATATACGTATTTATACAAATAAATGATACGCATAAAAATGGGGATATTTTAAAAATATAATAATAAACGTAAATCCAGTGTGTACTCGCAGCTTTATTAACAGCGTTTCCATAACAACGAGCCGACAACAGAACACGGAACATTTCCTGTGCAGCCTGGGGTTTGGGGACCACTGATTTATAGTATTTAACAGGGGGGTTCTGCAAAAT
Source organism: Brachypetersius altus (assembly GCA_037974465.1). NCBI lineage: Eukaryota > Metazoa > Chordata > Actinopteri > Characiformes > Alestidae > Brachypetersius > Brachypetersius altus. The sequence continues at coordinate 14,302 of JBBPDB010134404.1, forward strand.
AAATAATAAAGTGACTCAAAATTAATGGAAAGTAACTGCCAACCTGTTTGATTCCGTTCATTGAAGGCAATATTCCAGGCCATTTACAGCTGCTCAGAAGATGCTTAACTTCTTCAAGCTGAAGCTCTTTCACCTTAGTTACTTCATGTACTTGTTCATCTTTAGCACAATCCAATGCATCATATTACCCAGAAGACCATAGTGTGGTGGTATCTACCCACCTTTAAAGTTCTCGGGACTTTTACCTGCATCACCCTGAACACGAGGCAAAAAAATGGAAAAAAAAAACAAACCCTGCTATAATTTTTGGACTTTTTGGGATATTTGTATTGTGTTTTGGCATATTTAGAGTTTACACTATAAAAGTATCTTATAACTATTGTTGTTGTTTTTTACTGTGTTGTACTTGAGAGACACCATCTACCGGAATCAAATTTGGCCAATAAACGCGATTCTGATTCTGATTCTGATTCTGATTCTGATTCTGATTCTGATTCTGATTCTGATTCTGAAGTAGGCATTTTTAATTCACGTTTTTTCACAATTCGTGGGAATGTAACCCTTGCGAATGTTGGGGGTTCACTGTATATAACATGTTTAGTAAGATACGTGTGTTAACATTTCTGGTTCAGGTTGACTAATATTTCTGCTGTATTATACGTTATAGTCTCAGAAGTCCCACTGTGGAGGTGTGTGTATTGTTCGTGTGTGGCGAGCAGTGAGCAGGACTTGCAGCAGCACGTGTCCAGTGTTCACGTGAGCCAGCGGGGGTCCACCTTCGGCTGCGTCGTCTGCTCTCTGACCTTCCTCTCCGAGCCCGACTTTCAGCACCATTTCCTGACCAGCCATCTCCAAGTCATCCAGGAGGAGGAGCCCTCGCAAATGGTACAAAATCCAGCTTGTGCTGATTTACCTGGAAACACATGAGAGAAACAGCGCAGGGAAGCGTAGTTGGCAGCCGTCACAACTTGCACACCACTAATTAATTAAATGGCTGATCTTCAGAGCTTTAAAGATAGAAATGTGTGTTAATAATGGGAGAGGGCTCTGGTTTGAATTCTGGCCCCTCAGTATATGTTCCTGTTATGAAGGACAGACAAAGCGTTCACAGATACGGAGATGCTGGAGTATAATTACACCTTTAAAACTGTTTAAGTTAAATATGTTATCAGTTCCTAACCACTCCCTTTCATATTACTTTCATATAGTTACAGAATAACATATATATGTAGTTAAATAGTGTTGTTATATTTCATATTATTTCAAATTATTTTATTATCTGAACCCTTAACCGCCGTCTCTGAGAGGGGACTGTAGCCTTTGCACCCAGGACAGATTTCCAGTGAATCACATACACACACACTACCAGTCAAAAGTTTGGACACACCTTCTCATTCTTCGATTTCCTTTGTTTTTATTATGGGCTACATTGTAGATTAATATTAAAAACATCACCTGTTGCTCTGATGACAGCTTTGCACACTCTTGGCATTTTGTCCCTCAGATTCTTGAGTAATCGACCTGGAATGATGTTTAATTTACATTATTTATCAGACGCTATTATCCAAAGCGACTTCCATTCCCTACCTACATGGGGCAGTCTCTCCCTGGCGCAACTTGGGGTTAAGGGTCTTGCTCAGGGACCCATTGGTGGTGCTGAAGGTAGGATTCGAACCCATGACCTCTTGG
>JBBPDB010134421.1:0-15987 GCA_037974465.1 Brachypetersius altus
ATACAACAACTGTCACATAATAACTAGCCAACACCTCACCCAACAATACATAAGCCATAGAGAAGAACACCACAAGTTGTAGAGAAGTGGGAAATCAAGGGTTTTTTTTTTTTTTTTTTTTTTTTTTTTTTTTTTGAGAAATAAGTAAGTAGTAGGAAAGAGACATAGTTGCCAAAGTGCTCCTTGAAGAGGCGGGTCTTCAGGCGACGCTTGTACTTTAGCGATCTGTTGTATGACAGTATTTTAATTTGAGATCAAATTGACTCCAGAATTAAAAGAACAGCCCCCAGCAATTTAGCCAGATAAGCTCTCCTGGTCAAATGACCTGTTCTGATGATTTTCCCAAATCATTTTCCCAAGTCTGATGATTTTATTTCTTTTCACTTGCTTAATTGAATATATTTGGAGAAAAAATGTGGGCTGTGTAAAAGTTATGGCATATTTTATGTTCTTTTATATGGTACAAAACAGAACAGAAACTGTAGTCTAACATTTCCAGGAAAAATGTCATGTTTAAGTGTGCTCTCTGCAGAGGATGTGTGCTTACTTTCGCTTAGAAAATCAACAACACGTGTCGTTTGATGGGGTGTTGAAACTTCTGCATGTGGCTGGATGTAGAACAATGACAACTCAAAGAACAATTCGATTTGAATGGTTCTTTGCACTGGTACAAGATGCTTGACTCTGCTTGTGTACATGTTCTTTAAAGCAGTTGGGGTTGTGGTAGAAGAGGATTGCTGAGGGATGGCTGGAAAATTAGAGACGTTATCTCCATTAACAGATTTGATAATGTGCTTGGACGTGTCTACACTACATTTATTCAAAACTGATTAATGGTTGTGGGCTCAGGTCCTGGCCCATGGTCCTTTCTGTGTGGAGTTCAGTGATCTCCTGTGTCCGCGTGGGTCTCCACCAGGGACTCTCACAGTCCAAAGACAAACACGTCAGATGAATTAGAGAAGCTAAATTGCACCAAGGTGTGAGTGTGTGAGAGTGTGTCCGTCTGTGTGTGTGCCCTGTGATGGACCGGCGACCTGTCCGGGCTGTTTCTCTGCCTTTTGCTTCTATGAGCAAATCTCCGGCACCATCGCAACCCAGGTTAAGGAAAAGCAATTCAGAAAACGAAAGGATTTAATGCTCACTATAATTCATGAGCATCCAATGTCCGTTCAACAACTTCACTGTAATGTCAAATAACAGTAGTACTGATAATGTTGGGGAAAACTAGAGAGAATTGAAAAGGGGGGGGGGGGTCTAATCAGCACTTAATATCCTTAGACTGGAAAAGTGAAAAAAATCTTTTTTTAAAAAGGTGATTTATAAAGCACTGAATATGGAAGCACTTTTGCTAAGAGTGCACTCATACAGATGACCCAAGACTTTTATTCTCAAGTTGCTTAAAACAAAAGACTACAGATGTACGACTACAATACACATCCAATATGTTACATTTTCTAAGAATTAGAAGACTTAGATCCCAAAAGCAAACTTGAAGGCAGGGCTGAGTATGAGTGATTAGGCCGGGGAGCAAACATGAGGACTAGGCATTGAAGGAAACCACCCCGGAGAGACAGCCAATCTGGATGAACGAGTCCGTATGGAGGCATCTGTCCGAAGACCTAGCCAGCTGCACAGGTGACTGCCAAGTTGTCCTTTCCACCATGCCTTCACACATTCATCCTTTTCTTTGCGGAGCGAGGTTTACTGAACTGTTTAAGTTATGCCGAGGTGTGAGCTTTGCCCAAAGCAGCCCTATGTTCTGCAGACCTTCAGCCACGGCGGCTTTGTTCTCCTGCAGCCTTGCTAATGACGTGGAACTCCCTGGCTTAATGTACTGCGTTTAGCCCAGAGAAAGCCACATGAGCTACGCCGGCTCCCCAACTGTCAAAATAATGAAAAAGAAAGATTCTCGTGGGAGGTGAAATGCAATCGCACAATTTCCAGGATTATGGTCATTTTTTTCCCCTTCATAATCCCTTAACGTAATAACTCTACATCTACATGCTCCTTTTGTCATGTTCTGCATCAGAGGAGTTGAGGTATGTGCGTGTAATCATATTATTCTTTGCAAAGCAAGCAAGATGAATTGAAACCAATGCTGTCAACTCACAGGAAACTGTGCAGTCTTTGGCCAATATGGGATGCATCATTTTACCCACTGAACGAACTGTGGTGGTGCGGACAGCAGGGTGGGTGCGTGATGACGGGCACACTCAGCGTTTGATGGCAATTTGCTCCCTGCTGGTCTTCTGGAGGCCATAACTCAAACCCACTTGGACCACATCTTTTGTCTGAATGGTCAGTGATGGCCATCCAAGCTTAGAGTTAGAGCCTCAAGCCAAAATGAATGCTCTTTTCAGTCTCCCTTGTTTCTCCACACTCCACGAGGGGTGCCGTGGTCTGTAAGCGTTCCCAGAAGTCTGTGGGGGCTCGTGGCCTGCCTTAGCAGCTCTGCTCAAGGCCTGAGGGGTTTTGGATTAGTGGTGGGATCTCTTTGCCAGTAAGTGTTTCTTTAATAATAGCAATCAATCAGCCTGTTTTACACAAGCTTCTCTCTCTCTTGTCCTTATTCCACTATAGTGCAGCATAAAACAAATGTCAGTAAAAGGGATACACATGCCAGTTAATGTTCTCACGGCAGCAAATAAAAGACATGTTTTATCTGAGCGACTGAATGACACTGACAAGTTGAGCTTTTTGAGTAAAGGAGCCCTTCAACCAGAGTGCGACTATTTGTCTCCATCTAGTGGACATTATTACACATTGCGCAGTCACTGCATAATTCAATCATACACTTCAGACCAAGAAACACACAGTCATTCTTGGGCTTTTTGGGATAACCTTTTTTTATAATCAGATTCAGAAAATTGTATTGATCCCAAAAGACGTTTCTTAATAAAGGATATAGCATGACGTTTCTGACAGGATTACAATTTACTAACAAGTTTGACTGCTTTCTTAATTAACAGTGACTTATTTAACGCTGCTTGCCGACTCAGGCTGAACACTGTTGGGTGACCGATGTCTGATGCTCTCCTCAGGCACCTCGCTAACACTGTTTGACATGTCGGATGTGGGTTTATAAAATCCACACAGCAGAGTCTGCAGGGCCCTGTTCCGGAACTGCAGAGGGAAGATTAGTTATGGTGAGGCTCTCATCCCCCACTGAACTCACAGAACATGCAGAGTAGAACAGACCGGGCTCCAAATCTATCCAGATATCGATCAAAAGTCAGTTCTAGAATAATAACTAGGATGAACTGGCACTAACAAACTAAACTCATGGACAGAAACACTTTATATTCAGGTTCACTTCACTAATCTTATTGAACACATTTGGTAAGATTAACATGAACCGCAGTATTAAATGTGCATTTCCAAAAAATGTATAGAAACTGGCCATCTTAAGCAATTAACCTGGACTGCTACAGTCTTGCTAGATGTTCCAAGTGATTGCCAGGGAATGGTTGGGTAGTCACTATGGTATTCCAGTGGTGTCCATGAATCTGTTTGTTTGTGCCTATGGTCTTCTGAGTCCTTGCCAGATCATTGCTAAGTGGTAAAATCGGAAGGCATTGCTAGATGGTTGTTAGATGTTTGAAATGGTGGTAACAGTGAGTGCTAAGGAAGCGATTTGTACGTTTTCCTGACTGCTATAGAGTCTATAGAGTGATTGCCAGGGTATTGCACTGATAACATAAACTGCATAACAGATTCTTAGTAGAGACTTTTAACTGATGTGTGGATTCCAACATGGTTTCTAAAATAAATGTGTGGGTTTTTTTTGGGGGGGTTTCTTTTTTTACAAGTGATGGACCACATATGCTTAGCAGATCAAAACGATGGGCGATCTCACAAAATTACATAAATACCGAATTTAAAATGTACATTAAAAAACATTAATGTCAGCTGATGTCAAATTACTAGGTGTAAATTAATGTGAGGAATCTTATGTAAGTGTTGTAATGCAAGCTCACCTGCTTGTTGGACAGAAAGAAGATGACAGGGTTGTAAACAGGGCTGGTTTTAGCCAAATATGCCGGCATGGAAGCAAGGAGTGGAGATATGTGGAGGTCTGGTAAGATGATCACGAGTATGGAGACGATGGCATACGGCAGCCAGCAGAAGAAGTAGGAACCAATCATGCCCGCCACCATGCAGGTGGCCCGTCTGTCCTCATGCTGCCGGGCCTTGCCTCCTTGACTCTCCACACTAAGGTTCAGCTATATACACAGATGAAACCAGATTACAACCAATTACAGTAAAACAAGTTACAAGTTAATTAAATGGATCCCAGTCTTGGTGTTTTCCCTGCTGTAATACACAACCAGTTCCAATTTCCCCCCTAATCCAAGGATCCCCAGCTCCAGTCCTAGGGGCTGGTTTCTGGCACAGTTTGATGACGTCCCCACTCAAGCACGCCTGGTACAGCTCACCTGTTCATTGCCAGGTTTAGTGAGTGTGTCTGAGTAGGAGAACCGCCAAACTGTGCGGGTCACCAGCCCTCCAGCAGAAGAGTTGGGTATACAAGGCAGGGACCAAAAATACATGCAGAGAGAGACCAATACGCAACACAGAAACTTATAATACACCACTGTTCATTCATCTTCCTACTCGTACCCTCTTCATGGAGATCAGTATGTGGCAGTAGCAGTAGATGATAATTCCTGTGGGTAGCAAGAAGCAGAACATCCAATAAGGCATCAAGTAGCTGTAGTTGAGCATTGTGCGTTCCTCCCAGGTCAGGGAGCAGGAGGTCTGGACTCCCTCAGGCCCATAGGAGCTCCAGCCCAGCAGGGGTGCTGCAGCCCAGAGCAGACAGTGGAGCCACACCAACAGAAGACCCTTTGCGCTGCGCCGGATGGTAACCTTGAAGGTGCCCATAGGCTTGCACACCACGTTGTACCGCTCATGGGCTAGCAAGGTCAGCGTGCAGAGGGAGACAAGGCCTTTGAAGAGAAAAGAAAATAATTTTTACTTGGTCTGTATATTAGCTGTAGAAGATAAAATGGCATGAAATTATCACAGGAAATTCTTCAGCACTTTAAAACTTCAAACAGCATCCCAGTGAAAATGGGACTCAGAGGAATAATAATTAGCCCTGTTTAATTTACCAAATTCATGTCAATTCTTAATATTTCAAAACTGCACTCCTGTTTTGCTGGTGCATTTGGTATATATTTCACCAAAATATCACAATTCCCTGCCCTGGATGGAACATGGAATAGTTGCGTGTTTTGATGACCTGAACAAGTAGTTGGGCACACAAATCCTCAGCTTTAGGCCATAATGTACTTACTTTCTCACTGAATGCCACTCAGCATTAGTAATTATTTACAGGATTTAAGTAGTGGACTGGATTTATTTCCAGCGTGGAGCTACAAGCAGAGGAAGCAATCAGGCATCAGGTGGCTGTAGTTCTTCCCAGATCAGGGATCAAGAGGTCTGGACTCCCTCAGAAATCCCGCCAGCAGCATTGGTGTGTCTAGATGACTGTATACAGTTTCCTCTGGAATGAATTAATAATTTTTTCTGATACTGATTTTGATTCTAATTTGTTTACAACATTTCCGTGTTCAAGCAAAGGTGGTTATCATGTAAAAGATAACATCAGTCCCTCACTCACCAAAATAATTGACGGTGAATCCCTGGAAGACACAGAGTTCCCTCCCCATGAAGAACTGGCCGTAATAGTTGGTAACCGTGGCGATGGCTGATCCACAGAGGGTCATGAGCAGGTCTGAGACGGCCAGGCTGAGGATGAGGACGTTCATGGGGTACAAGAGCTGTCGGTTCCGTAACAATACAACGATGACCAGCAGGTTATTGAAAACAGAGAACACAGTGATGAGGAACATCCAAAATGACAGAATGGCATATCCTGATGGAGGCAAGAGAGTAGGAACAGGAGGAACATCTGCTGCTGTTTCCTCTGTGATTTCTCCTGCACTTCGTTCCATGTGTGTGCTGTTTACTTCCAACTCTGATGCAGAGATGATGCAGGACCAGACTGCTGTCTTTACTCTTGAAGATGATCTCCAAAGACATAAAACTGAACCTTTGCTTCTGTGGAGCAAAGCCTGAATGCTTCATCAGAGAACTGATGGACGATGAACGGTATTTAATCCCAAATCCAGATTATAGATCAAACATAAAACTAATACTAATAGGATTATGTATTTTGACTAATTGTATGAGGCATTAAGGGGGTGAGTATTATATTTTGCTACTAATATATTCACATGTGCTTTTTCATAAATACAGTTATATAAAGGGAATTACGTGGATCAGAAATTTGTTCAGGTCCAGACTTCTTCCTTCTCTCTGTGAGATCAAAGCTGATTAATGGAAGGAGTTGTAGCAAGATGTTCTCCAAATTAGGGAAAGAGGAACAACTGTAATAGAAATGCATTCAATCTGACAGCAAAGAATGAACGCCTGGTTACAGGTTTTGACAGCGGCTCGCTTTAACATTTCAGGACCTCATAGATCGTTAAGGATCCTCCATCATTTTCATGCCTTGCCATCTAAAATATGTTGCCTGCTGTGAACCCTCTCCGTATGATGTAAAAACGTGGCAGAAGCAGATTTCTGAAGGAGGAGAACGTGTTGCCTGTGAAATTGTCTCAGTATGGAATGCCTGTTAAAGAAGATCTATGAGGTGTGAAGCATTTGAAAAAGAGGTGCTTTATAGCCTCAATTATTTTACAACCAGGAGAAAGAGAGGAATATCCACACGCTCCTAGGCTTTGAAATGTATATTTTGATGTATGCCTCGTCTTGAGTAAGGATGTCTGGGGACAAAAAGATTTTCCGGGTTAAATGTGGAACTGATCGTAGATTTGTTAGTATGGAACTATTTTTTAAACCATTCTAAACTCTCATGAAGCTCCAAGCTGAGGTTCATGTTGTGCTCATCAAGAAGATGGACAGCACGGTTGTCATGGAAGTTAGCACTGCTAAAAGTTATTGAAAAAAATTACAGCACATAGAAGTGTGCTGAAAACACATACCATCTGATAAAACACCACTTGCAAAGGAAAAACAGCCCCCATTATGGACTGTGTTATGGACTGTGTTCCAAATGTGCACCGACTAGGGGACTTTACAGATGAGACCTTGGTTAGCAGCATAATAAAGGTTAAGAGTGAGGAGAATGAAGTCAGAAACCAAATAAATATTTTTTGTCTAATTTGCACATGCCCTGTTTGCCTGAATGATTAGAACACTTAACCCTCTGGTTCTCTTGGGGGCCTTTTGTGTCCAGTTCACTTGCAATTTAGGTTAAATTAGGGTTAATTTAGGTTAAATTAGGGTTAATTTAGGTTAATTTAGGTTAATTTAGGTTAAATTAGGGTTAATTTAGGTTAATTTAGGTTAAATGCTTTCAACACTTGAGAAATGTAGTTTATAGTGGTTTCTACCAGATTCTGTCATTTATCCATTTTTGGCCCAAGTAGCATTGAGAATATAGAAAATGGTTGTTTACTAACAAGTGCAAACAAACTGGTATTTAGGATTAAAAAGCCCAAAGGAATAGATATTTGATACTTATGACAAGAACTGTTGTTAGTTAAAATTTTATGTGGTAAAAATAGCACAAAAAAAACTTTAAAAAAATATAAAAATTATAGATAAATATATTGCCATTATTTAAAATATTATATAAAATTGCTTGCTTGGCCAAAGGGGTTTAGAATTAAAGCATTTTAACCTAAATTGTATGATTTAACAGTGTAACTAATAAGAAATTTAAAAAGGTAATTTTCATGGGTTTCAATTGGTCAAAAGTGGCCATGAAGAAGCTGAATCTATAGTAAAAATGAAGAGGGCCAGAGGGTTAAATACACTCTGTTTCACTGGGATCCAAATCTGAGATGACACACAGACCAAATTCCCCATGAGAAAGACCAAAGAATTGCTTGATTTGTGTTGTTCTATTATTATTTGTCAAATGTTGTATAGGTGCATCGAATGTGCAGTATTTCAGTTAAATAGTGGACATGGATTTAAGCTGCTTTACAGGTTAAAGACCGTAAATGTAGATGTAAATGTAAATACAGCAGTGAGTAATAATCAGGAGAGTAATTATGGAATTTAAAGCAAGTGGAGATTTTGAGAATCTGCCTGGAAGAGGATATATGTCTATACTGACCTCGGGGAGGTGGATGGTTTGAGGAGACGAAGAGTCTCAGAGGATCACAGCTGAGGATTTGCAGACAGTAATTAGGTCTTGGGGGTCAGAACATCTTTCAAACTACAATAAGACACCACCTACATAACCGCATGTTGCTTGGGACGGCTGCCAGAAGAAAGCCTCTGCTGTCAAGGACCAACAATGTCCGGTTTGCCAGATGTTACTATAACGTTTCGTGGGACCTTGTTTTACATTCAGATGAGACAGAATTACAGCTTTTTGGCATCAAACACTAGAGGTGGGTTTGGAGCAGAAACAAAGATATTAAATCAAAGCCTGACTCCTTCAGTCAGGAATCTCCCAGAAGGACAGTGATCCAAGCACATCTCAAAATCAACACGAAAAGGGTTCACTCACCTTAGGATCAAGGCCATGGTCAATCCAGTTCTCTGCCCTGAGAAAACCTGTGAGATGAGCCAAAGAGCAGAGTCCAGAAGCTTGGACTTTTAAATCTGAAGGCTCTGGAGAGATTCTGAGTGGAGGAATGATCTCAGATCTCTTACTATCCCGTCTCGTTTAGCAGAATTAAGAAAACACCCAAATTAATAGGTTAAACTTTGGTTAATATTTTGAACGAAAGATCAAAACAAGAAGCAACAAAGTCAGATTTTGCCAGATTTGCTGAGGGTTATTCGTGGAGGGCGCTGTATCCCAATAAACTCAGTGTATTTGATACATGAGAGCAAATCCAAGTTCCAGTCTCCTGACTCTTCTGCTTCAGTCTCCACTGAAGGCCGAGTGGAAAGTTTCTGTGATCCAGTGCCTGAGAGAGCGCCGTTTAAAGTGTGGTTATTGGTTTGAGTGAAAAGGCGGCTTGACCTTCACATAAACATGGAGAAACAGCCAAACACATTTTCAAACACATCATTCAAACACATTTTGCCCAGTGCGAGTTGGCCTGTAGCCGTGAATTCAGCAGTCAGCGCCAGACTGAGCTGGAGAGGCCTGCTGTCAGTTACTAAGCTTTTTCTCACATTAAAAGCTGTTCCAGGGAAATTCTCACACCTACCAAATTGCATGATTACACAGGAGTGGAAAATAACTGTGCTCCATTATGATGCTATTTAAAAGCATTAAGTATTATTTTAGCATTAAGTATTATTATATTTAGTCAGTAATTATTTATGAAGTGTTATTGTGTAAGTACTTTGTGCAGGTTATTAAAAAAACTGAATGTGTGTGTGTGTGTGTGTGTGTGTGTGTGTGTGTGTGTATTTTTTACTTCTAAACTTATCATTTAAGCTCGCAAAGTCTATTTTTCTCTTTCAAGTTTCTGTGGCTTTGAATTTATTTTTGTCATTGAAACATCCAACCAAATTCATGTCAGCGAAAGCGAAACTCATTTCTCTTTGTGGAAGACTCCACCCTTTACACCTCCAGTTGTACGTTTCATGATGTGTTAAAAAAATCTACTTCTTTACTTTTCTATACCGGAGTATGTTTGAATGTTGGCGACTTGTCTTTCACTTTTTTAAACCATTTTGTTTGATCCAAACCAAATTCTCATTGTTCTCATATTATCACTAAAATACACGTTCTGTGAGAGCCTGAATGGTAGGCCTGCATCTCAGCTACAGGCTTGTGGGACTTGAAAAGTAGTGACACAGCAGAACATGCAGGAAGTGTGTGTAGGATTCTTCATCCCGTTTAGCTTGCTTATTTATGAGTAAGGACATCCTGTCATTCTGCTGTCTTCAGCTTACACTTGCTGTAACTACCCTTCCACAGGCACACATTGTGACTAAAACTGCCTGTGTCATTTCCAGCTTTTTTGGTTTAACTGTGCTAGACGGGTTTTCAGCTTTTATGTGTGTGGTGTGTAGAACTACACCCTGTGGGCCTCCAACAAAACCTTTTGTTTTCTGAAAGCTTACTGTCTTCAATATACAGTCCTGTATAAAAGTCTTAGGCACATATGCACATTGTTTAAAGTGTCTTTTTGCTAACAAAGTTAACATTAGAATAGATGCAAACAAGCATGAAAGCAGTAAAAAGTATCAAGATTTCCTCTGTTTGTAAAAGAAGTTGATATTGTGTGAGCTGGTGAGGAGAACACAGGTTCGGTTCCAGATTCCTCCAGATTCCAGCCGTTGTTTGAATTCGTGAAACTCCATCAGCAGCTCCTGATTTAATTTAATGAAGGACAAAGCAGGTTTGACTCAATCAGTCCTTCATTAGTAGTACTATGGATTATTGATACTGTATTAAACCAGTGGTCCTGTAAATGCACTATTCTACGCTTCTACTCACCTGATCCAGCTCATCAGGTGACATTTAGGCCCTCTATGTCCTGAATCAGATGTGATGGGGTTGGGGGGGTCTGCAGAGCTGGAGCTGTATCAAGACTGAACAGTATCTCAACTCTTTTTAAAAAGTGTTTATGAAAGTAGTTTGCTGTTTTGCTTGGAACGACATTGCAAATAAATAGAAAAATATAAAAAATATTTTCTTATTCTTCTGAAGAACCAACTGACAAAAGCACTTTATTTGCACTCAAACCTTTTATCCTCTTGTTGGGAGTCGGTTCCCATTGGCTCTCAAACCATTAAACAGTTTAAACCACCTGTAGCCCATAAGCCTTCCCATATGTGGTTTAAGTATAGTTTGGAAATGCACCAAAGAAGGCGATTTGATGAAGTGTGCTAAAGCTAAAAATACTCAGAACATGAGCACATAGCTGTCCAGTAATATTTAATTTTGCAAATGATCAAACAGACGATATTATAAGACAAAGGTAGCCTGAATAAAAACTACATTATTAAAGTTATGACTGTGTGATTGTGACTTGCTTCCTTAATGACTCAAACAGGTTACTAATTATAGTAGCTATAGAAAATTAATAACCCAGTATTAATATTTGATCATTAAGTAATGATAAGATTTAAAGATGAATCAGATGGAGATTTTTTAGCCTGTAGACTAAACATACCCAAGCCTGATTATTGCCAGTCCAGTTGAATTTCCGCATTGCTAAAATAGAACCTTTCAGCAAAGTGAATTAGGCTTAATGGTCGCAACAAGCAGCGCATTAGGCCACGGTGGAAAGAAATTCTGAAAGAAATGAGAAACAATCCAAATATATCTGTCTGGAAAGACTTACAGAGCCATTTCTAAGACTCTGGATCTGCAGCGAACGACTGAGACGGCCATTTCAAATGAAAAAACTTGGAAAAGTCATGAATCTTCCCAGAAGGGGCTGGCCTTTTGGGAAAAAAAACTCAAAAGAAGTGCAGACAGATTTCTAGTAATTCAAAAATTAGGAGGAACTGCAGACTATGGTAATTTGAGATCAGCGTTCATGATTCCAGATACATGTTTGATCACTGGACCTTGTCTGGGATGTGACTGTAGCAGTCTGAAATACAAGAACAAGTCCAAAAGGCTCAAACTAATTTTGGGTTTTTGGAATGGCCCAGTCAAAGTCCTGACCTGAAACTCATTGAGATGTTGTGGGCAGTTCATGTTCAAAAGGCCTCTGGTGTAGCTGAATTCAATACATTCAGCACAGGCGAGTGACCAGAATTCTTCCACATTAACATGAAAGACTGGTCTCCAGTTATAGGAAGCCCTTGAGTGCAAGATTTTAACTCGGGGGAGACAAATGTCACAAAAGTTGTTGTCCTTCTGTAAACTGATTGGAATAACTGTGTTTAGTGTTTCCTCCTTGTCTTACATTTTGAATGCGGATCTGAAACCATTTCATGTGATGAATATGCAAAAATAGAGGAAAAGGACTGAACATTTTTTCACAACAATGTTTATTTTTTTACTCTAATGAAAAGTAAGACAGAAACTAAAATAACATTGCTGGGAGGAGGCGATGTTTGACAGGCACACAGTACAGAACTCTAGACTCTTTCCTGCTTGCTGACTGAGCATTTGCCAAAAGAAGGGAGAGGAAGGTGCCGGTCCCCGTGCCCTGTGCCGCTGTAGCACAGGAAAGAGAGGAGGAGAGGAAACTGAAGAGTTGAAAAGGCTCACAAAGTGTCAGGAGAGGCCCCTAGTCCAGAGAGGAGCCACCGAGAGAAGGAGAGACTAAACACAGGGCCGGCGTGGATAAGGAAGAGTCATGGAGGTCATCATGAACTCTGTGTGTGGAGGTGGACTCCTCTACTTGCTGATCCTTACAGGAATAGCAGAACACTGTTCAGCCGCACAGGTGAGACACACAGTCACTCAGATTCAACATATTTTGGTTTCAGAAATAGCATCGTTGCAAACTGGTGCATCTTCAGTCTCTTTAGTTTCAGCCTCTGAACTCTGAAGCTCCTTCAGACACACTGATATACTGACATTGAGCCATCTCTGCAGTTCCTGGGTAGAATCCTATACTTGAAATCTCCAATTTGGCCTTCATTTTCACAATTTTCCTTCAAATTTACCAATGGTTCTTCAATATGCGGTTATTTTGGTCATATTTTATGTAACGTCCACCTATGCAAATTGTTAAAAATCATTTTTCTCAGTGTGATGAAGTCTTTCTGTTAGCAAAGCGAACATTAGAATAAGTGCAAACAAACAGGAAAGCAGTAAAAAGTGTCAAGATTGGTTTTGTTTGTAAGAGTAGCTGATATTGTGTTGGTGAGGAGAACACAGGTTTGGTTCCAGGTTCCTCATCGGTTCCTCCAGCTGTTGTTTGGATTCGTGAAACCCATCAGCAGCTCCTGATTTAATTTAATGAAGGACTGATTCAGTCAAACCACTACAATAACACTGGGCTTCCACAAGGAAAAGCAAATTGCTTGTTTCATTACAGTATGGCATCAAATGGATACATTTCATGGGATGAAACATACTGTCTGAGGCCAGTTTGTTCTTTATAAAAGGGGTTTAGTACTAATAATGGTCAACATGTTTATTTGCAACTTCTTTGCAACCAAATCATAACCAGTGTTTAAAGCCCTGTGATACTTCTGCAATGTTTGATGGATACCGGCTACTTCAGAAGGACATGGTTTTATTGTCTTGTTATTTTAAAATACTAGAAACATTGATGGACTCGAGGAAAAAGCTTGTTTACAAAAACAATGTCTGTTCCTTGGTGTACTGCTCATGTGGATGCACTTCAGATTATTAGATATAAACAGACCTTTGTTCTGAGCCTTGGCTGTTCTTTGCCATGCAGAAGTTAATAAGCCACACTAATCTGCTTTGGAGTCAGTAGCAGATGGAGCTACTGATGAGGGATGAATTCGTTCATTTCAGTAATTAAAAGTCATTAAAAGAGACGGTTACACATCTCTATAGTTTTTCTGACTGCTAGCCATTATCAATACTCTCTGAAAATACATTCCTGTCACAAAGTCTGATTAGTTTTTTTGTGCATGTATGTGTGTTCTCTGTGTGTGTGTGTGTGTGCGTGTGTGTGGTTTGCTAGAACCACTGTGATAAAAACATTCAGGTGATGACAAAGACGGGTTGTCATTCTTGCTCCATAAGTGTCCTTGTGGGCTGCCCAGAGGGGTACCAGAGGAAGACCCCTGGCAAAGGGAAGCAGGACTGCAGGTTGGTGTGTGTGTGTATTTGTGTGTGCCTGTGTGTGTGTGTGTGTGTGTGTGTGTGTGTGTGTGTGTGTGTGTGTGTTTGTGTGTGTATGTGTGTGTGTGTGTGTGTTAAATATTAAAGGGTACATATATATGTATTCACAATACATGACTGCCAATAGTATACAATTCATTTACACTATGGGCCAGTATCCCAGACATGAATTAAGTTTAGTCTTGGACTTAACTGCAGTGCCAATAGTGAGTCACCACTGAAAAACTCCTTTTACCCACAGTTCTGGCTAAATTTGACTCCATGCCCAGCACCATGGCTGTTAGGATTTGCTGTTGGATTAGATCTGCATTAAAAACACTGCAACTCATTTCAAAGGTGCTGCACTCCAGAGCATGCAGTTGCACTTCACTACCAGCACTGGGGTAAAGAAGTGCTGATAATGCTCAGCCTTAGCCCTGGTGACCTTGGGTTCATGTACAGTTACTTTAGAGTCTGTACTGTGGTTTAATTCTAAAGTATAAAGAGAGAATATAAAATGATATTATGAATGGTACATAAACCCACAAAAATGTCATCAATGGACAAAAAAAAGATCAAATGAAGGATATTGTGTAGATAAGTGTAGGATATTCTGATAGAGGGATATTAGTTGTAATTACACTGTTGAAAGCCTTTAACGCAGTTGTTTATTGTGTTTTGTATGTGAAGGTACTTTTTGAAAGCAATTGGCGAGTTGTCCATCCCCGGCTGCTCCCATGAGTGCCACAAACGGGTGGTGGAGAAGGGCTGCTGTCCAGGGTACTGGGGTTCTGACTGCCTTGGTAAGTGGAACTGATTTGCAACTGAAACTGAGGAAGGGAGAAGCTAAAGTCATGTCACTGCTGATGTGTGCCATATTGTTTGCATTAAGAGAACATCCACCACGACTGAGATTAGAGGCTGGAAAAGCTTCCTCCGTCATGTTATCCACTCTGATCTTTTTTTCTGTACTGCTGTCGCTTGGCTGGTATTTCTTTCATTGTCTGGTTTGGACGGTTCAGGACTCTGAGGGAATATTTTGACAGGAAGTGGAGCAGTGCTAAGAGAGCCGATGTCACACAAACAAGGGGAAGAGCCTTTTCCGTCCGAGCCAACAGAAAGAGAGAGAGTAAAAACATAGACATCTTTAGCACTTCAGAGACCTTTTTCAATAGTAATCTAGTAAACTCTATGGAAGCAAAGGTTTAAACATCGCTGGTCAAATGAAGTGAAAGTGACCATGCTGTCATACCTGAACACACCACAGCACACAATTATTCTCTCTCTTTAACATGTTCACCAAGTGAAGCAGCAGGCAGTGTGTGTGTGTGGGGGGGGGGGGGACCTTGCTCAAGGGAACCTCAATGGTGTTTCGTGGTATTGGGAACTGAACCCATGACTTCCTGAGCACAGGGTGCAAGCCCTTACCACTAGGCTATCAGCTACTCCGTATGACACATAGTGCAAAAAAAATACTTTTTTACTTAATTAAATGTAGTTCAAATTATTTCTTTATATATACGTTGCACACGTGGGGCAGCTGGTGGCCCAGTGGTTAGGGTGTTGGCCCTGCAAACAGGATGTTATGGGTTCAAATCTCAGGCCAGCTTTTGGTACCCTTGAGCAAGGAACTGCTGCCCATTGCTTTCTCTTTGTTCATACTGTATACTGTGGTGTGTTTACGTATGACAAATGTTCTATATATATATTTGTGTGTACGTATGGTGAAAAGTTTTAGAAACATATTAGTCTCGTTTGTACATTTTGTACATCTATGAAACACCGGTGAGTGCGTGTTGGGGTGTGTGTGTGTGTCTGTGTGTGTGATTTTCCATGTACAGCTGCATGTTTTGGCAGAGTGGGCTCACAGTCAGTGGCTGGTCTACTGGGTGACCCACATCGTGAGAGGAAAGAGGAAGTGTGTGTGTCGGTTGATGTGTACAGTTATACCTCTGTTAGGTGCGCTAATGTGTGTTCTTCAGCACTCAGAAGGCCTGCCTGCACAAGAAAAAGTCACAACACTGACATAAATATAATGACAGACTGTTGCATGTTTTTTAACACAGTATGAGAGACCACAGCATATATTTTGTGCTTTTTTTTGTTCGGTTCCATTAGAAGCTCCTGATACAGTTTGATAAACTGGAGGCCTTTGTGCAGTACTGTACGTATGTGTGTGTGTGTGTGTGTGTTTGTGTGTATGTGTGTGTGTGTGTGTGTGTATATATGTATGTGTGTGTGTGTGTGTGTATATGTATGTGTGAGTGTGTGTA
>JBBPDB010134431.1:0-15985 GCA_037974465.1 Brachypetersius altus
CCATGCTGCTATGCGTTTATTAACCAAAACAAGAAAACAAATAGGCACGCGGGCCAAACGGGAGCGAGAAGGTGGTACAGGAACAGAGTAAACACAGGGCAGGAACAAGGCAAACAGAAGGCTACATAAGGCGATGGACTGATAACTAAGGCAAATACAAACAGGACTTAAATAGTGACATGAATCAGGGGCAAACGCAAACAGGTGGAACACAAGAGCACATGACACATAACCAGAACATGAAATCAAAATAAAAGCCCCCAAAACACAGAACAGAAACAAGACCAAAGAAAAGCAGTGACCCTAACCGGCCACTGGCCGAACCATGACACATTTGTATTTTTAGCCTGAGTAGGTCAGGGGATATTCCCCGAAAACCATTCACCTCGCTGCGGTGTCCCAATACTTTTGTAGAGCGACCTTCTGAGTTGCATATCTCGGCAGGGAATACGGGTTTACCGTATTCACACACATCTTTCATCTTAAAAAATACTAATAATTATTTTTGTTATTTTTTATTATTAGTTGTAGTATTGGTTATGTTCTGACCAATCAAGTGATTTTCACTGCTGCTGTCCTGATTTTCACTTGCACCAGGTGATCATGCAGTGGTTAATATTAACTTGGTTAGGGACTCATTTGTAAATTGCAGATTTGTGAAAGGCAACACTGATAATCATTAACAAACAATGTTTTGTGCAGCTCTACTGCCAGCACATTTAAACATAGCACTTTCACATCGGTTGGAACATGCATGACCCTAATATAGGTATAGCACTGCACTGTAACAGACAACAGACCTTGAGCCCAGTAAGCCCTACATCAGTACTTCAGCATCAGAGTGGTGAGGGATGCCCAGGGCTATGTCAACTGTCTGCTGTTACCAGCCCAAACATAGGCCTCTTTCAGCCTGAGCCCTCATCAATTCATGTCACAAATTCCAAAGCACAGCCGGGCTTAGATGCCTCCTAGTCTTCTACATACACAGTCTACAGCTTTGTGAAGCCACAGGAAAATAAAGAGTACATAGATCCTTTTAAGCACCATGACATTTCAAATCCATGCTCAGCGTTTGCCGTGGATTTGGCACGGTCGATAACAGCACATAAGATTTTCTGCAGTTCTGAAAAAAAAAACATTTGTATGGCATATGGCTTCAGAACTTCTGAAAAAAAGAAAAAGTTCAAGTAAAAGGTAACACTCAACAAAGTGTATTTAATGGGAAGGCATGGGCGTCACCGCCATTCAATCTGAAGGGGATGCATCCTCTTTTCATTTCATAATTATTCGTTTGGACCCCCTCACATTTATAAACATCTATTAAAGTATTAGTTCACCCAGCGCTGTTGAATGTAGAATCTTTCGCAAAATAATCCATTACACTTAATCGATAGAACAACTGCTGTGGACTAGAGACACTCAAACTACTCCACTACTGAGTTCCTCTTTTGTGTCTTGGTTCCTACTGAGGTTTCTTCCTCCAGCTTAGGGAGTCTGTCGTCTTTGGCTTGTTCACTAGGGGCTCCAACTTGATTGTGTAATGCTGCTTCGGGACAACATTGGTTGTAAAAAGTACTACGTTAATAAAACTGAATTGAATTTTTGTGTTAGTTATGCATATAAATTGTTATCCAAAGTGTTCAGTGGAGGGGTGGGTCTCTGTTTGAAGACTGCGAGAGCCTCAGCAGTTCTGATGTTCAAGTGAAGTTAATTTAACCACTTGGTCCCAAAGCTGAGAAAAGTCTTGATGCTTTGACACTTTGAGAAGAGCTGGGTCAAGTCGGGCTGTTCTTGATGCTCTAATAGGGCAAGTAGTGAACAGTGTAAGATGAAGATGGACCATTTATGGCCGCTTTAGAATATTAAATCTGAAGAGAACAACCACAGGAAGCCAGTGAAGGGTTTACAATACTGGAATGGTGTGTGAGGATTTTGGTGTTTCGAAGACCACACAGGCTTCTGCATTCTGAATAATCTGTAGAGGGCTGGTGGCTTTCAGGGGAAGGCCACTAGGGGAGAGTTAGAGTGGTCCAGTCTTGAGATGACAACCCCAGTATCTGGGGTCAGTGGTGAGGAATGAACAAATTCGCCTAGGGTTAAGAAAGCACCTGCAAGTTTGAAAAAGATGAAAAAGAGAGCTCTTCCTCTATTTAGGTTTTTGATGTGGGAGTACGGTCAGCATTTCCAAAAGTGATGATCAGGTGATGTCTTGGGGATGCATCCCCAGGGATGTACAGGAAAGTGCTATACTCTGTTTTGCAGGGATTTAGCTTCAGGTGATGTTTGTCATTCAGGAAGAAATGTCATTCAGACATGCAGAGATCCAGGCTGAGATCTGAGACACCGGGAGGAAAGGAAAGGATGTGTTGAGTGACATCGGCATAACAATATTAGGAAAAAGCCTGGGTGACTGCGACCCTCAAAGTAGGACACAATCCATTGCCATGCAGCATCAAGTTTGGGGAGTGTAAGCCAGCAGGATCTGATGGTTGACTTTTTGTTTTTTTATTATTAAAACAAAAATTTAGCAGAGGACTAATATAAATCTACTCCAATCCAATTTAAGCCAAGGGGCCTTAGAATCCTTGTCAAATCTATTAATGACAAGGGCAATTTATTTGTTACAAGAGGGCTAGCATGTTAAATCAGCTAGGGAGAGGCTAATTAGTGTGAAGGCAGTCATGTTACACTGAGAGAAGTGCGAAAGCAGACCGCATTTGCTGTGATGGCTTTCTTTTCTGTGACAACAGCTTTCGTTGCACTTGCCTGCGAAGATGCCTCTGGTACTGTCACATTGACATCTCCAAACCTGAAACCACAAAACCAAGCATCAGTCTGCATTTTGTGTCACAAACTATTTTTTCTGCTTTTTCAGAAACCAGAACTGGCTTTTGTATTCAGCATAATGTAAGTGTTACATCTATACCCCTAAGAACGCAACTCAGACTCACAGGAAGTGACACGTTTACCTGCTTTCTTAAAATTTGTGAAGAGTATGAAGTCTTGATGCTCTTGGTATAGTATAGTCAAATATCAGTAAGCTGTATGATTTTTGTGTACTCTTATTTGTGCACCCCGCTCCTCTGTAATAAGACGGTGTAAGAAGCGTGGCTGTAATATTACTGTCGTGCTGTATGCTGAAGTGTGTGTGATTCTGTTTGTGCGCGTTCATTTGTCGAGTGTACTCATCTGTGTTATTGATTGGTTGAGATCGCAGTGTGAGTAAAGATTTAAGGCGTGAGTCAATCTACCTGCTTCAGCAGAGAGAACAGACTACCTGTAGAGAGACTGCAGAATCAATACACAAACCCTGAGCCGAGTCCCATTCCTGGTCCACGAAAACTCTCTAACACACATAGAAAGTACCAATGCACCAGTGGATAGTACATGTGCGGTTAAGGCAAAACTTTAAATGAGTTTAAAATTATTTGACATCACTTTAAGGTTTGATTAAGTGCTACCAGTGCTGAGTTACTTGTAGGGCTGTCACTATTGCATTATGAATGGAGTCATTCATATTATTTTGCTGATATATAATGAACTCTGGAAACTATCAAAATACACTAAATGGACAAAAGTATTGTGATGCCTGACCATTAAAACAACAAAATGGCATTGCACTCAAATACATAAACTGGAATTGGTACCCTGTTTGGAGCTATAACAGCTTCTACTCGAATGCTTGCCACAAGATTTTGGAGATTCAATGAGAATTTTTGCTCATTCATTCTGTAGAGCATTTCTGAGGTCAGGCACTGATGTTGGACCAGAAGGCCTGGCTCACAATCTCCAATCCAGTTCATCCTAAAGGTTTTGGAAAGGATTGAGGTCTTCCAGACCGAACTTATCCAACCATGTCTTTACAGACCATGCTTTATGCACTGGGATGCAGTCATGCTGGAATAAAAGTTTCCTCAAACTGTGTCCACAAAGTCAGAAGCATGGCGTTGAATATCCTACACTGGAAACAAGGGCGCAAACCCTGAAAAACAGATGTTTCCCAGTGCTTTTGTCCGTGTATCATGATATTGCAATGCAAAAATATGCATTGTGGGCCCATGATAATGCCTCACTGAGAATAAGCAATGTATGAATGATGATTACTTTGGTGAATACATTGTAAGTGTATCAAACTGTGATCCCTGAATTGAATTGAAATGTGAGTTGACTGTATGATTACAGCCCTGGTGGATTACCCTGTTTATTATTTAAATTAGTTGGTAGCCTAGTGGTTAGGGCATTCGCCCTGTGACCAGAAAGTCTGGGTTTGATTCCCAAGACCACTAGGCGCCTCTGAGGTACCCTGAGCAAGGTACCGTCCCACACACTGCTCCCCGGGCGCCGTGTTCGTAGCTGCCCCCTGCTTCACTTGGTGAATGGGTTAAATGCAGAGGTTGAATTTCGTGCTGTTCACACTGTGTGCTGTGGTGTGTTCACGTATGACAAATGATCACTTCCACTCAAATTGATCATGAGCTGATTCGTTCAAAAAAGTGGAGAAAGAAGAGTTCTGTACCACAGGCAGAATCAAACCGGTCACTTAACTTTGTTTTGTGTTATGTGGCTACCAATTAGCTAGCATATGCAGAACAGCCACCACCTCAAACAATAGGACACTCAACTCCCTTTGTCTTTATCCTTTTAACTTGTAAGTGTGGTATCTGCGCTGTGGCATGTCAAGCCGTTAACCTGCTCTAAACTGTTTAAGGGCAATTACCAAGTTGAATTTCAGATTGATTTCAGCATCTCATTAAATAAATGCAAAACAGAACTAAATCACAATTTTCAAACATTGAGATCGCATGTACAGACACAATATATGACCACGGTCATCCACTTCAAGCATTTAATCCTCTAGCAGATAAGTGCTGTGCCTATCTAATACATTCAAGTGTAGCAGAGCAATTGCATAATATTCTTTTTCCTTTCCAGTTAATAAGCATATGAGGAACAAAAAAGCTCCATTAAAGAATGAGAAGAGAATGGAGCAAAAGGGATTAAAAAAGTCAAACTAATAGTGCTCTGGCTGCTAATAAAATCATCTCTGTTGATGGAGTTAGGGCGAGTTCATTCGTGACACTTTGCTCCGAGGATGGCTAATGTCCTGAGCTGGAAAGCAGAGGATGAATATAAAAAGAGTGCAAGATGATTGCTGATCAACACAGAGAGCGAGCAAGAGATAGGAGGAGAATAATTGGGCTAAAACGAACTGCGATGTCACCAATTAGCTTGAGGAGTGGGCGAGGAGCATGAGCACACTTTAATTATAACCACTTTTTGCGCTCGCTTAGAGGAGCTCACTGAGAAGCGAGCAAGTGAGCCACTCCAAAAATCACTCTTCAAAGGAAATGTTCTAAATGAGCTTCCTGAAGCTAATGAGGGACGAATTGAGAAAACCCATCCATTCAGCAGGACAGATTCAACTTAACCTGGCTGGAAACGAAGTGGATCTGCTACTACTAGGAGAACAAACAACGACTTCTGGTTACTGGAGTAAACTCTGGTAGTAACAAAGGCACAGTAGTTTACTACTATTTCTCACTTTCACTAAAATGAGTGGATTCTGCCAAATATGGGTATTTGGTTTTCAATCCTTAACAAATTAGGCATCTGTATATAGGAGAGGAGATATTTTATTATTTGATGACATCATTATTGTACATACAGTCTCACACAAAAATACAGTTTTGGCTTTGTTGGTCTTGCAATACTGTTGTACATATATGAATTGTAAATGCAATGTAGTATTAATTACTTTGTATTCATATAGTGGTAAAATGTAGCACATGTATGCCACATGCTTATAAATTGTCCAATTTCGTTTCTTGTTTTCCCAAGGCAAGTAAACACTTTAAACCATCTGTTTAGAAGCCATGCAGATGTAGCCTCGTCCTGCAAGCCCCCAGCTGTGCATATGCAGACATCCTCAATCTGTGCAAATGCAGCATGTGTAATTTACAACAGAAAATAATCATCAGAAGCGGAGCACGTGAAACACGAGTCATCTCTGCACCACCACTATGCAAATGCCACAGCCTGATGTCTACAAACACACTGAGCATATAATGAAAAAACATAAAAATGTGAGACGTGCTCCATTGGACTTAATCATGAAACTCTTCATATTAATGTGACAATTGAGAAGGCCTTGTTAAGTCAATACTACATTTAAAGAATGGTTCAACAAATAATCACATTTACACAATTTTCCACTTGCCAATCAACCAGTTTCAGAAACAAAATCCCAGATTCATCCTCAAATTCGGCTCCACTCACCACAAGGCTCCTCAGAGGGAGGTGAGGCCCACCTAGTTCATTACCAGGGTTGCCAGTCGCCCATAAAATGCACTTACCCTAGGATATGCCTGAGGAAAGCTAGTAGCATCATCTCAGACACCGACACACCCCAGCCACAAACCGTTACACCCTCTACCATCTGGGAGGTGTTACCAAACCATCAGACTAATGAACAGTTTCTGCCTTCAGGCTGTCAATTTCGCTCTTTGAGAGTGAATAGAAAATCACACACACAAACACAATTAAATAAATAAATAAATAAAGAGCACCATCTATGTATACATGTAGCCTGACAGCTGGTGTGCGTATTTTTTTCAGGCCTCTTTATAATGGCCTTGTTTGAGCTTGTATTTATGTTGCCAAGTATGTTACAGTGTACATACACTTAGTTCAGTTCTTTAGTATAATTCGTTATACGTTCATATTGATCTGACATGGGTTGGTCCAAAAAGTGAAATATGATGACCTCATGTCCACTTGTAGACATAAAGTCTGCATGGTGAGGACAGCTGTGGAGAGCAGTGATGGTGGAATCAGTGTAGAATTTCACTGACCTCACCACTCCTGCCACTTGCTTGGAAATCAGCTTGTATGACAAGTCAGCAAAAATTTGTAATTGTAAAGTTATTAAAACAGGAAAGGGGAAGGCAATGATCTACAAGGCCCTGAAATAGTGATGCTATATTACATGATGTTATTTTAAAATGAAAGAAATTCACATTTACAATGTATAATGAGTATGTGCACAGAATTACCAACAGAAGCAGCTTTAGGATGAATGCAGAATTGGTGCACAAACTAATTTATGGCATGTATACACCAGTGAGCCTCTTCATTAAGTACATATACCAGCAGGACTATTCTGTGTGATCCGCTCGGCACAGCACTCACACAAACATATCACTAACATGCCATTGCTGTGCTGAAAATGATCCAGCACCCAAATAAAGCCAGCTCACTGATGGCCCAGTGGGGGTCTTAACCCCTGATAAATGGAGTAATAAGGGGCGCAACAAATGGTGCAGAGAAACAGATGGACTACAATCTGTAATTTTAAGTGCACCTATATGGCCACTAGAGCTGATAAAATGAACAAAGAGTCCAGATACAAGGTGGGTGTACTTAATAAAGGCCCCCGTGTGAGTACTCTGCAGGTAGAGCAGGTGGCTGAGTGGTTAGGCCATTGCCCCTGCAACAAGAAGGTTGTGGGTTTGAATCCCAACTGATCCTATCATCAGTGAGGTACTGTCACTGAACAGGGTACTGTCCCCACACTCTGCTACCCGGGTGCTCCTCATTGGTGGATGCCCAACTTGGTGAATGGGTTAAGTGTGCTGTGGTGTGTTCATGCATGACTATAAGGGGTCACTTTTCTTTTACTTTACACACACACAGATATAAACAAGGAACAGCAAGCCACGATAACAGGAGGGGTTATGAATTAAACACAACTGAATATGATGACACAGGGTGGAGTCATGGTGATGATCAAACCAGGGAGGACAGAGAAGACATGCAGACTTTCCTTGCTGTTTTTTTTTACCAATTTTCCCACAGGTAGCAAATTTCCCACTTGTGGGACTAATAAAGGTTTATCTTATCTTATCTCACACAATAAATTAGATACAAACCTGTATTTAAGATATTATATATTGATATTGTATCAGAAACTATTTTATTCTCTAATAAGTTATTACCTTCAGATTAATTCCCCCATTCTCAATGTTATATGGCTTTCTCAGTTATTTGAGAATCATCACTAGATATGTTTATCACTTTGCTAAGAAATCAAGTTGCATAGTAGTAGAATTATAAAGATTTTATTTGTGTATTTTATATTTGTGAGGAGTTCCAGACTCTGAGCTGTGGTGTTCTTATTTTATAAATGTTACATAATGTTCCTTTTTAATATTCATTTTGTACAATAATAATCGGATGGCTGATGAATAATAGACAAAAGGATGGCTGCTTTAAAACACATTCACGGTTAAGAAAAAAGTTAACATAAAAAAAAAAACGTCCTATACCTTTTGTTTGTGAAGGTAATTGCTTGCTAATCACAAGTAGCTTTTTTTTTGCCTGCCTTACATACTTTAATTCTATTGAGCTTGTTGGAGCAAAAAAAAAAATTGCATCTTGAAAATGCTGGCTAGCATTACCACTGGTCACTAATTGGTCTATACAGATTGTTTCTAACTGGTATGTTTTTGTTGTAGTGCTGTGTTGATAACCACCCAACCGTGACCTCATGCAAAACTAACGGTGCCAGATTGACTGCTATGGGGACATCCGTTTTGAGTCATGCAACCTACAAGCCTTTCTAATGGTAGGAAAGATTCTGTTGTAATTCAGAAATTCAGGTGAGATACATACTGGGATTTATCATAGGCAAGGCAAAAGCAATTTGTGATCAGTGTTTTAGTAGTCGACCACAGTTACATAATGAGTAATCATCTTTTCCAGTAAAAGTTTAACACTTTTTAGTTAAAGTTTTTCTTGTTTTAACCAAAAGAATCTGGTCAATACTCGCTCACACGTTCCAGTATTGCTGGTAAGTTTGGTATCATTTTGCCCTTTGCCTGTGCATTTAGATTTTGCCAAAGCATAACAGGCAATAGATTTTACATCATCTTTTTAGACTGAATTCTTTAGACTTATTCTACATTCTCTGGGTTTTCCCTTTGGATCCCCCTCAGAGATTTACTTGCGCATGCAAGAATTGTTAAGATGCTCCAGGAGGCACAGCTCTGTCTGTCCTGCACTGAAGATGGATTAAATATTCGCTGGACAGAAGTAACTATCAAGCAAGAGTGTCTCATTGACACCTGAGAATGAAATGAATAAGAGGAGGCTGTGAAAAGTGAGCCTGTATTCATATATGCCATTTCGCATCCTTATGCCTGTTGAACTGACCATAACTAAATTGGGGAGAAAAATAGGAAAAACGCAAAATAAATGTGTACAAATATGTATATTTCAACCAACAAAGAAATTTCCTTTTTTACTATCCCTGTGAACGCAGAAGAACTCAAAATACCAGGTTAGATATTCTTCTATTTGAACAATATTTACTGTATCTGTCCCTAGTTGGCCACCCCTTCATAGTCCTTCGGCTAGTTCATAAAAACACAGTCAGAAGAGGTATATTTGGGAAGTGCATTTTGGCTATTTCTGCAGATGTTGTTCAAGTAAAAGATGTTTTTTGAGTCTACATTATGTTTTTGATATTTGTGAAACCTGTTTTTTTTCAGTAATCATCTAACATTTTATTGTTTTCCCAGACCAGAGTGCAGAAAATGGCTGCAGGTTTTCAGCCTCTAAATTAGAGCCCTTGATTCTTTTTCATGCCTCTAAATAAAACTCTCTAACAAAGCCAAAAGGCTCCAAAATGTTTTTAACAATGATGGCAGATCAAAAGTGGGCTATATATGAAATGGAAGTATTATCATCTAATTATATCATATTATCTTCATTTAATAAAGTGACCAGAGAAACAGACTGAAAGGCGAACACTAGCACTTCCCCTCTTAACAGATGCAGTGATGATTCTTTAGGATGTGGATTCTCAACTTTGGTCCAAGGCGGCCGGTGCCCAGCAGGTGGGTGGGTAGGTGAATTCCCTAATCAAACACACCTCATCCAACCCAATTGTTGATTGCCAGGTTTAGTGGGTGTGTTAATAGGGGAGGTCCCAAACTGTGCTGGACATCAGCCCTCCATGATCAGCTCAAAATGTGTACATAAAATCTTCATGCATTTGTAAAAGCAGAGAGCATTCTTATCAGTCCACAATACTGCAACTGTTGTAAATAAATGTGTTAGAAAAAGTAACTGTCATGCATCACGACTCTTTTTAGTCCTGACCCCCCAGTTGTGAAATGAACTCCTTATTGTGATCAGATCTAATGAGTCCCTTGCTGTCTTCAAGAAGCACCTATGGGACTAACTAGTCATCATGCTTATTGCTTGCATATTGTTCCTATTTAAAAAGAATTAAAAAATTAAAAAAACCTTGGTCTCTTCACTTGTGTCCATGTTTTTTGCTGTGTATTAACCTCCGGCTTTATCTCTTTGACAGGGTTTGTTATCACATACAACTTAGTTAGTAGCAACTTGGTTAAAACGCAGATGTTGATTTGAGTCTAGCGTCGCAGGTATAAAAAAACAGACGTGGAGTACTGAAGCACTGGTATATGTCATGCCAAATGCCATGAATGTAAATTTAGGTTTTAGTGTTCATTGCATTTGTTAAATACTTTAGGTCCTTTGTGTCCAAAAAGCCTGGCAATTACACGACAAAATGAAAAACATGCAAACAAACACCCAGCCAGATGCCATGCAAGCAACGTTCCAGAAAAGCAAACATGAGGCTACTAATTACACTCATACTAATATCAGCACCTTAAATGCTATTGTCAAAGCATAGAAACAAATTAAGAAAGGGACATTAAAAGCAATTTGTGGCTACTTGTACACTTGCTTCACTGCATCTTAAGTATGGTGACAATTTATTTTCCATAAAACTTCCACATTCTGACCTTTATTACAGAAACTGTTCAAGTAAACAAATGGGCTTTTAAAGTATAACTACAGTTTTAAACTATTGGAGACGATCAACTTTAAGTGGAAAATTTGAGCAGAACTCTCGGCAGTAAAGTAAGAAACAGTAAAGTGAGCGCCTCAGCAGAGCCACCCTGGACTGTTCTGTTACGCTTCCTCCGGTGCTTCTCAGAGAAGTGCTTGCTGACATGGGAAATGAATGCTCAGACATAGCCTGATGGATATGACAGCCGAAAAGTTGGGGAAGACACAGTGTCACATTCACGGTGACATTCAGACACTCTCGCTATGTTACATACAGCGAGGCAGTGGCAGATGGCAAAGGTAAAAAAAAAGAGAAGTTTTGAAGAAAAAGTAAAAGATAAAGTATCAAGAGTTGCCAAAGGTTCATGAGGAAATGGGATGCTTCATTAAGTCATTACTTATTTTACTATTGCCAGCTATATACCGGTACAAGGATTGATTTTTTATTAGTAATATAACAATTATTTTGATAATAACACAAGTAATCATGTGCAATATTTCTAAAAGATTTTATTGTGTATTCATGGCATTTGTAACTATAACTTTAGATTCCACTGGTGTCAGTTTCCTCCCTTTCACTAACACATGCAATTGGTTTTTGAATGCTAATAGCTCCAGATTGTGAATAATTTTTTAATGCTGAATTTTCACACAATAACCTGTGAATAGTCTGTTCATTAAAAACAGCATATTAATAACTAATCATGATTTATTAAGGACACAATTTTAATCAACTGATTTTGAATTGAGCAAATGATTTTGATCAAGTGATCATGATCTGCAGGTATATACAGTCAGCTAATCCATGTTCTACCAAGGCTCCACACAGAAATGAACACTTTTTAGCAGAAGAGAGTTGAATGAATTTATCTTAAAGTATGGAGTGTCTGTATAAATGCTGCATTTCCTAAACTTGTGAACTCCACTTGGACCATATGGCCTTCAGCAGGAGACAGCAGCGGCTCTACACCCTCTCAACATCAACGGGAGTGCAGCAGAGAGAGTGAGCAGCTTCACATATCTGGGTGTAAATCTCTAAAGATCTGACAGGGACTGAACATATTCAAGCACAGTCCGAAAAATACAACATATCTACCATCTGAGACAGCTGAGGAAGCTTTGGGTCTCTCCAGTGATCTTAAGATCTTTTTATTCTGGTACTGTAGAAAGTGTTCTGACTCCGAACATCACATCCTGGTTTGGGTACAGCTCTGTACAGGGAATTAAGTGACTACAGAGATGGTAGAGTTGATGGTGGAACACTGCACCAGATAAATTCTACCATCTCTGCAGGTCTTTTATACCAGGAGATGTAGGATCAGAGCAACTAGGATCAGAGACTCAACAAATGCATGTTCTTCAATGATTCTTCACATGCAACATCTGGCTCTGGACGTGCCAGGACTTTTTTTTTTGTTGTTTCTTTTGCTCGCTTCACATAACTTCTAATTAGCAAAGTAAACCTCTGTGACATCTTATCTCATGCAAGTAGGTGCTTCCTGACAGTCTGAAGCCTCCAATATATTAAAAGGCTTGTTATTTGAATCCGTGACTCAATTCAAATCTCACACTCCATAGACTTCAGATTCAACTTGAACCCCGGACTCAAGACCTGACTCAAATTCGCATGAAGTGACAAATATCTCTGATGTATGTGAACAAAGGAACCTGAAATATTTTCACAAATATGGAGAAATATGTATTTTCGGTATATAAGATTTAGATTGTTTATTATATTGTATTGTTCATTTATACACACATATGATCTCATATATTTATATACACACATACTTGTAAATAGTATAAACATAAAGTACTTATATACATTTGTTAATATTTATAAATATAAATCCATATTACGTATTCATATTGTAGATTTATTATTATATATTATATTTGCTCAGGACATCGTTTATTGTATCTTTTAATATTGTTGTTTTTATACTGTTGTACTTCAGAGACACCATCTACCGGGAATCAAATTCCTTGTATGTGTTCACTCACATACTTGGCCAATAAACGCAATTCTGATTCTGAAATACCACCATTTTTTTTGTAATCATCAGAAACCCCAACACACTTTTCTAAACCAGTTTTTCATGCTGATTTCAGATCTGCAGTCACATCAACTTAATATTAGATTTGCAATAGATATTTTATTAAACCGCAGGCACCAATCAAGGGACTGTATTTTCAGTGTAAAGTCAGACAGACCACTGTCACAAGGGCGGGGTCTAGCCGGCTCCCGTGATTTACCTCGGGGCAAGGACCAGGCTGGAAAGCAGGTATCCACTGCTGGTTGACTTTATTTAATACAAAAAAACTAAACAAAACAGAAACAAGACCTGGCTCGAGGGCCGATACTTTCAGAAACAGGAACTTGACTCAAAAACGAGACATCTACATGAGGCGGCAGTGGTCCCAGCAGTGGTCCCTAGTGGCCACTGACCCAACCGTGACAGCCACACTGTGGCATAGATATAATGATCAGTGTCAGTCAGCTACCACTGTTTCTTCAAAAACGCTCAGCATATGATTATTATATGATCATTATACCAACTATCATGCAATATATAACTAGCGTCATCACAAAAACGGTATGTTCCAGGGAAAAACTAATCAACATGAAAAACACTACAAAACCCACAGAAACTCTCTGATGGTTTTGACCTGTTGACCTGTTTCATCAGACTTCACAACAGCTGCTACAAAAAAATGCATTTGCATGAAGAACATTCATAATCAAATAACACAAATATTTAGCAACTGAAGCATGTACAGCCACCATTTCAAAAATTAACTCCATTTCCTGATGGTCAAGCCCTCCATGAACTGAATTAGGTTCATCGGCTGAGCAAAGTAAAACTGACACCCTGACACCCTGCATTAAGATATCAAGACTGTTACTGAACATTTCTTTCAAATACTTGGGTCACTTCCTCAAAAAAATAAGCTGGCATATGCAATACTAGATCAACCTACTACATAACATGGTCACAACCAAAGGTCATGAGAACAAAAAGAGATCATTGCATTACTTTTTTTAAACATGGAAATTATGTCTTAAGCACAACCTTTGGAAAAAGAGATAGCAGATGAACATAACAAACATAACAAACTTATTTGTATACTGTATTTCAGCAACTTTTAATGAGCATAAAAAATACACACACACACGGCAAGAGATCTGGAGGGAAGGAAGCATCAGTGGCTTCTTTTATTTCAGCTAACTGACAAATGATTTCTTCTGCTTTGGGAACAGTTCTGAAGTGTGCTGGTCTCAAAGCTAATACACTAAAGCTAATACAACAACTCACCTGCAATCCACTTTTCAATTACTTTTTGAAGCCCTTATAGCTTACGTGCCCAGAAATGACTGCCCACCTCAATACTTACCAACTATTCATAACTATTTCACTATTTCAGGCATTTTGTTGCTTCATTATACACTTGATAATAAGAAGGAAGTGGAATGGGTGGAGAATAGTGGCAGGAGTGAATTGTGACAGGCAGGTACCAGCAAGGTGAGGGTACCAGCAAAGTGAGGTCAAGACAGCAGCGAGACCACCCTCACTTTGGGTTTGGTGGTTTGGAGACAGTGGCACTGGTGAAAAGACAGGAAGCAGAGCTGGAAGTGACAGGAAGATGAAAATGTTAAGATTTGCATTGGGAGTAATGAGGATGGACAGGATCAGTAGTTTATTAGAAGGACAGCTTGAGTTGGACCTTTTGGAGGAAAAATCAGGTGAGATTACATTGGTTGGCACATGTACTGTGTTGGAAGAAGGATGCTGAGGAGAGACTCTGAGTTTGTTGGAAGGGTATGCTGAGGAGAGACTGAGTGTGATGGGGGAATGATGTTGAGGAAGAGACTCTGAGTGTGTTGGGAGGAGGATGCTGAGGAGAGACTGAGTGTGTTGGGAGGAGGTTGCTGAGGAGAGACTGAGTGTGTTGGGAGGAGGTTGCTGAGGAGAGACTGAGTGTGTTGGGAGGAGGATGCTGAGGAGAGACTGAGTGTGTTGGGAGGAGGATGTTGAGGAGAGACTGAGTGTGTTGGGAGGAGGATGCTGAGGAGAGACTCTGAGTGTGTTGGGAGGAGGATGTTGAGGAGAGACTCTTAAGAGGTTCGTACCTTCAGCACACCACCACTGGGTTCCCTTAACCCCAAGTTGCTCCAGGGAGATATTGTCGCCTGTAGTTAAGGAGCGGAAGTCGCTTTGGATAAAAGTGTGTGCCGTAAACATACCTTGCTTCTACCAGTCTTGCTGTAGCACACATTGCTGAAAAAGTTCATGCTGACCTCACACTTTGGGTGCTTTCATTGGTGGACACTTTGACCCCTGTCCACCATTGAAAGCACCCACAATGAAGCAGTGAATAAAGGCAGAGTGGTCTCATGAATGACATTTTCTTTTACATGATGTTAATGGCAGGGTGCATGAGTGGCAGGGGGAGTGTGATGCTTTGGGTAATATCCTACTTGGTATAGAATGGATATTATTTTTTACCGAAATAGTGTGTTGGGGTTATATGTGGTCTGGAACAGTATTGGTATATGTCAAGTAATTTAAAAAAAGTGTTATATTACCTTCCTTATTCCTATTATTTCAGTGATTTTCACTAGTGCACGCTTATAATAAAAACAATACCTGCTGCTCTATGGATACACCACGGAAGCGAATGATCTTAAAGCAGAGTGGAGAGAGGGCTACACAAAATGCATCTGTGGAGAACAGAACAGAACAACCCTTCTATATTACCCCTTCCACCTTCCAGTGCCACAATTCATCAGATCTGAAGTGCCTTTAGCCCCCAGGAGAATACACCAAACATTATAACGCTACTGCATGACACTTCAGCTTCCATACACATCAGCCCACAAACAAGATACACTCACAAACACACAGAGGTAAATATACCTGCAAGCCCAATGACATGACAGCACAGCTCACCAATTCCTCCTTGTATATATAACGTCTGCTTTAGTCCATGTTTTGCTGACATCCCAGGCTATTTCATCTCAGAGATAAAAATTCATTTAGCCTCAAACAACATGCTTTACATTGCCATCACAGCATATAAAGGAGGCACCCTTGCTCCTGAC
>JBBPDB010134440.1:0-15985 GCA_037974465.1 Brachypetersius altus
CCGATATATCGGATTTTAAAACCAACAAATATTTGTATCGGTCTTCAAAATCCTTTATCGGTCGGGCTCTAGTATGTATGTTACCCTGCTTTGGGACCGAGTGCATCTGTGAGTGACTGTAGTTCTCCTTCAGGTACTGTAGGCAGGAGAAGACGAAGCAGCTCCTGGAGGACCTTGACTGATACCCCACTGAACTTCACCAGCACTGCAGATAACACGAGATCCTACAGACATACACACACCACTGAGATTCACCACCACTGCAGATAACATCAGAACCTACAAACACAAACACATTGATCACAGAGTAGGGTCACCTGATCACAAAGTGTGTAAAGATGTTTCAACTCCAGCTGGTCCCTCAGATCCTCCATCATCTGCTGCCTCCTACCTGCCTCCCTCAACCTGTATACACACACACACAGTAAGAGGGTGTGTGTTTTCTCACTTTTCAGTAATAGTGTACATTTTCTTACTTTTCAGGGAGGCTGTGTGCATGTGTGTGTTTTTTCACTTTTCAGTGAAAGTGTGTTTTCTCCCGTCAGTGTGTGTTTGTATGTCTGATCTTGCTTTTCAGTGAGTGTGTGTTTTCACATTTAGTGTGAATGCGCTTTGTCAGTGTGTCATCTAAAGCCTAGATAGAGAAAAACTGCTGTAGATGTGTGCACACGTGTGTGTATGTACTCACTATGTTGTGTGCATGTCTGTGTGTGTCCATGTATGCTCACCAGGCTGTGTGTAGTGTGAGAGCTCCCGTTTGTGATGTTTGTGTACTCACAAGGCAGAGGGTGTGCGTTTGTGTGTGTTTTCTCCCTTTCTAGAGGGTGTGTCTTTTCACACTTTTTTGAGAGTTTGTGTCTTTGTATTTTCTCATTTCTGGGCGTGTATAGTTTTACACTTGCACACGTGCATTTTCTCCCTTTTCTGTGAGTGTGTGCTTTTGAGGTACAATATCACTTTTGAGTGTGTGTGTTTTCTCACTTTTCAGTAACTGTGTGTTTGTGTGATCTCACTTTTCAGTGAGTGTGTGTGAGAGCTCCTGTCTCTTGCAGAGTGCCTTCTGTAGGTCAGCCACCATCCTGCACTCTTTATCCACACAGAACAGCTCTTCATCATCAGCCAGTGCTTTAGCAGAACCACGCCCACAAACTAACTCCTCCCACTCTGATTCCTCCTTCTGCAACTGAAGCTCTGCCTCCTCCAAAGCCTAGACAGAAAGAGAAACTGCTGTAGGTGTGTCTCTGCATGTGCGCTGATGTGGCTGTGTGTGTGTATAGGAGTGTGTATGGTTGTGCGTTTGTGCTCAAGCTCACTAGTCCCTGTGTCAGGACTGTGTATGGTGTGAGAGGTCCCGTGTGGAGTGTGTGTATGCTTGTGTGTGTGTGTATATATGTGTGTGTAGAGCTCCTGTATGTGGAGTGTTCATGGTATGTGACAGCTCCCGCGTGGTGTGTGTGTGTGTGTGTGTAATGTGAGATCTCCTGTGTGTGTTCACTGTGTGTGTATGGTGTGTGAGACTTCCTGTGTGGGGTGTGTATGTACTCACCAGGCTGTGTGCCAGTATGGTGTCTGAGAGTTCCTGTGTGTTGTGTGTGTGTTGGAGGTGCTGCAGCAGCAGGGTCTGCAGGGTCAGCAGAGTGGAGTGTGTCTCCAGCACTCTGCTTCTCCTCTCCGCTCTCTCCCACTGCAGAGCCACCAGCGCCATTACCATACTCTGCTCACACATATACACCTCCTGCTCCACGTCCTCACATGTACAAACCTGAGGGACAAACACAGACACTCTGTTGTGGCTCTCTCACCAGCAAACTCAATCATCTCTGATCTGTTCTTCTAACAACAGATGAACCAAATAAGAATGTTATAGATTGGGGAACAGTCCGGTTGGCTCCTCACCTGCTCTCCTGCAAGGTTCTCCTTCTCCCTGTCCTGCTGGAGGAGCTGAACCCTCTCCTCCAGTCTCTTCCTGAAGCTCTGAACATCCATGTCTCCTGTGCAGACTTCAGAGTTCAACACCTTCCACAGAAAGACCTCAGAGTGACACTGATGTCATGCACATGTAATTAAAACATCGATGGTACTAAGAAAAAGTCTTGCCCCCTCCTCATTTCTTTATGTCCCTTTGAATCACCTATATGGTGCAAAATGACCTGCTCTTCAAGATTACATGAAAATACACAAGAAAGCTCTTTGGAAGGAGGTGGACTGAAGATTTTTGCAGTGTTGTATAATATTCTTATTATGTATCTGAGCATGTTAGTGAACCTCAGAACCACCCAACAAGACTCAAAGAGTGTTTAATTTGTAAAAACAGAATAAATTATGCAGGTATTGTGTAATACACTTTCCATGGTGTTAAGCCACCTACACACCCAACTCAACCTAACAATTTCTTACCCCCAAAATTCTATACAAACCATCACCCCTTAGCAGACATTTTAGGTGCCTTACCATCGCCTTAAATCAGTCCGTTTTCTTTGGGCAATATTTTGCATCACGGCACCCTGCATGTATACCTCTACCATGAATGAGTTTAGTTTTAAGACCAAAACCTTCTCAAAACTCATCAGGCAGTGCAACCATAACCACTTCATGAAAAAAAACTGGTTCCATCAGTGTGAACAATTCTTACTTGGTGAGTTTGCCTCTAAAATTAAGTCAGACATCTGGTTCCACCCATTAATAAATATTAATTTATTTGGATTAAAGAGGGACAACTAGATTCCCACCTTCATTTCTTTGAGGGTCACAGAGGGGTCATGGCAGTCAGTGTTGGGGTCTAGCTGAGTGCAGTGCCCGGTGGGATCGGTTGTTGTGGGGTATTGTCCAGCCTGTGAGAGCAGCAGCTCCAGACAGCGATCCAGGCGACACACGCACTTCACATACTCCAACCTCACACGCAGCAGATCTGCCTCCGACAGAGACCTCTGAGGAGCGCACACATTCCTGCGAAAGAGATGAGGGATGTAAAGAGATGGAGAAGAAAGAGGAAGCAGAGGAGGAGAAGGAATAAAAGGAAGAGGTAGAGGAGGAGAAAGAGGACAAGGAAAGGGAAGAACAGCGGCAAGAGGTAAAATGGGAGGCGGAAGAGGAGGTGAAGGAGGAAAAAGAAGAGGAGGTGAAGGAGGAGAAAGAAGAGGAGGAGGACGAGGAATATAAGAAAAAATAAGAGGAGAAGGAAGAAGAGGGGGATGAGGCAGAGGAGGAGAAGAGGAAACAGAAAAAAAGAATCATAATAATATGTACAGAAGAAGTTTATAAATGTTTCACATTTAACACATACTCCCCAACCCACAAGAGCAGCTGCTCCTGTAGCATCGTTCTGTGCGATGAGTCTCTGATGGTGGTCTGTGGTGGACCGGGTGAGGATATGGTGTGGACTGTGTGGGGACTGGTATGAAGAAAGACATACCTGCAGTACAGAGCCAGCCTCTCTCGCAGGTGTCTCTGACGCTGCAGCTCCTGCAG
The DNA here is from genome assembly GCA_037974465.1 of Brachypetersius altus. Taxonomy (NCBI): domain Eukaryota; kingdom Metazoa; phylum Chordata; class Actinopteri; order Characiformes; family Alestidae; genus Brachypetersius; species Brachypetersius altus. The sequence continues at coordinate 3,469 of JBBPDB010134440.1, forward strand.
TCTGCACAGCTGAATGGACTTCCGTCTCGCCTGCAGGGTCATGGCCACCTCCCTCGCCTGCACATGCAACCTCTCCTTGGCTTCAGCCACAGCCTCACCCCCAACCTCCCTCTGCAGCACCCAGCGTGGGACCCCCAGAGCCTGCAGGGACTGAGACACTGCAGCACCCAATGCCTTCAGTTCCAATGCAGCCTCCTGCAGAACACGCAGCAGCACCTTTTGGACACAGTATGGGTCAATCAAAGCACACTCACACCACAGGACAATGCAGGCTATGTCTGTGTGTGTGTACCTTACGTATTTCCGCCACCGCCTCACGGTCCAGGTGTGTGATGAGTTCCGAGAAATGTGTGCTGTGAGCAGAGAGGAGCATCTGCCACTGCAACAAATACTGATCCACTGGACCCTCACATACATTTCCCAACTCCTGCTGCTCACGCTTCTGTTCACACATCTACACAGACACACACAACACATTTTTCTAGATTTTTATAGAAAACAAACTTTAATGACAATGAGCACTCTGTATGGTGGACTGGTTGATTATTGGGTGAGGACTGTGTGTGAACTGGGTGTGGTCGGGGTGTGGTCTGAATGAAGACTGGCTGATGATGATGTGAGTCTTACGATCTCAGATATGCGGGCACGTCTTCGTTTCATGAGGTCACAGAGTGCTGCACTGCGCTGGTTGCTCAGTTTCTCCTCAACAGTCTGTCTGATGCGGTGAAGCTCCAACTGAGCACGCTCCAAATGTTCCACACATGCCTGAGCAGAGAGACCTCCCTCCCTAGACATATGCACACAAACGTTATTGATGTGCTTGATGAGAGAATGTCCACAAGTCTGGTCCGCTTTAAGAGAATAGACAGATGTAGGGAAAGGAAAGATGGGCAGAAAGGAGTGAGTGTGGGAAAGAGAGGGAGGGACAGATGAAGCAGTGGAGGATGATGAAGAGGGAAAATGAAGCAGTGGATAAGAAGACAGAAGAGGAGGAAGAATAGGAGGCTGAAGAGGAGGATGATGTACAGTGAAGAACAGGAGGATGCTGGTGAGGAGAGTGGTTGACATGGATGGTAAAACGGATGATGAAGAGGAGGATGAAGAGAAGGAGAAAAATAAAGGTGATGAAGAGGAGGAGGACGATGTACATGTACCTGTGTATTTGAGAGAACCAGCCATCGATCTGCTGGGAAGAGGTGCTGAGTGTGTCCCACAGCGCCCCCTGCAGATCTTTCAGACCCTGCAGCAGGAACCGGCGCTGTGCCCGCCGTTCACTCATCACTGCTCTCTGATTGGCCACGAACAAATCAAGTACCTCCTCCAGCCGGTCCTGCAGGAGAAGCCGAAGCATTAAAGATCCCACACTGTGCGGTTCCCCTGTCCTATACCACTTCTCTCACAGTAGGGCTGCACAATAAATCAAATTTTAATCACGATTTTGGCTGCCAAGATTAAATTAAGATGATCGTCGGTGATTAGAATAGCAGCTCTGCGCAACCAATAAGTCAGCCAACGAGAGATAAGGGCTTCAGTAAGCTGCCTTGTGCGTGCGTGCGTGAGAGTGTTTGTGCGTGTGTGTGTGTGTGTATGTGTCATCTGTAGGCCTGTAGTTTGTTCCTTTTCCTTGTAATATGTGCCTTTTCTGCATAGGCTTTTTTTTCATTTGTTTTCACTTTATTTTTTGTAAGCCCTTTTTAAGATTTTTGTAATCTTAGGTCAATTTTATTTTATTATTTTTATTTGAGGTTTCATTTTGAACTGAAAGCTTTGTTCACTTACTGTTTGTTTAAAATAGAAAGTGACATAAAAATGTGTTTTACCTAAAATAATAAATAATTGTGATTATTAATCATGATTTCAATATTAATCAAAAATAATCATGATTATCATTTTGGCCATAATCGTGCAGCCCTATCTCACAGTGCAAGAGTGGTCACCTGTCAGCTCACCTGGCTAGTGTAGTAGAGATGCAAGAGCTGGGTGGATATATCCTGGTCCAGCTCGCCTGTCCTGGACGCTTCCTGCAGCTCCTCACTGAAGATGGAGTGCAGTTCGGTTCTTCTGCACAGTGCAGTGTGTCTCCGCACTCGCCCTGATGCCCGCTCATGCTTCGCTAGCAGAACCCGCCGCAGATCCTCCTGCTCCAGCTTCTGCAGTTTCTCCAGCAGCACCATGACCTCCAGCACCTCCTACACAGAGACACACAAATTCAGAGCAACATGTAACACACACTCAGCAATGTCTGTGCGTGTGTTAATGGCTGCTCTGCGTGCTATACATTGTCTTAGTTTGTGGATTCTGGGTAGTGAATGTACGTATGAACTGTTGCTCTGCATGCTGTAACACTATTGTGGTGTGGATATTTCTGGATGGTGTGCATATGTGTGTGTTTTTTGAATGTGCATTACCTGTTGTTCTGATTGCTGTAACACTCTCTCTGTGTATGTTTTCTGGGTAGTGTGTGTGTGGTGCTGTGTCTCCATCTCCTGCTGTGTTTCCATAGTGAAGTGGGCATTGTGGGTGGCGAGGCGGGCTGCCTGCTCCTCTTGCAGTTTGCCCTCCATGCCCGTTACCTGACCCAGTAGCACGGTCAGCACTCGCTGACCTGCCGCACCCAACCCGCCAAGGAGCACTCCAAACAGACCCCTTATCATCTGCACCCGCACACACTCTACTGCCAGGGCCCCCCGCAGCACAGCTGAGTGCTCCACACTGCAGGGGGAGAGAGGGAGAGAGAGAGAGAGAGAGAGAGAGAAAGAAAGAGAGTGCGCTATGGGTTAAGGCAAAGGGTGTCGAACTGTGGTTCTGGAGGACCGTGGTTCAGCACGTTTTGGTGATTTCCCTGCTCAGAAACCTGGTTCACCTCGCCAGTTAATTGTCAGCTTTAGTGAATGCATTTGTGGAGAACCACCAAACTATGCTGGAAACCGGCCTCCAGACCAGTGTTTGACACCCTTGGAATAACGGATAGGGAGTACAAGGGATCAGGGACTGGGTTGAAGGACCAGGATTGGGGATTAAGGACTTGAGGATTAAGGACTTGAGGTTAGGGAGTACAGGTTAGGGTTTGGGGACTAGGGGTTAAGGAGTTAAAGTAAGGGATTAGGGGTTAGTGAGTATGAGTTTGGAATTAGGGAATGGGTTAATGCATATGGGTTTAGGATTAAGGACTAGGAGTTACAAATAAGGAGTTAGGGATTGAATTAGGGATCAGTGATGAGGGATGACTGATCCTCACTTATCTAGAGCTTTAAGCAGGTTCGGTGGGTCCTCCAGAGCAATGATGTCAATGAATTTGTCTTCAAATGCTGCCTCTTCATTTGCCCACTCGCTAATGTTGCAGACAGCTTCCTCTGTGTCCACCCCTCCGCTGAGACCTGGCCTCCTCTAAAAACACAAACTGTTTACAACCTACCACCCCCGTGCACCAAGAGGATAGAGAGGGACAGAGACGAATCCAGTGTGGACAGTAGAATGAGTGTGTGTCTGTGTTTGCGCAAGTGTCAGACCTTGTGTTGGGGATAGCGTTTGCGACATTTGTTCAGGATCCCGCTGGCAGAGAGCAGTGTGAATGAGAACAGCAGAGTGGATATGAAAAATCCCCCGCAGAACCCAGCAAAGTGGAGCGCATGGTTTACAGACACCTGATAACACACACATGCCTAGTTAAAGAGGAAATGTTCCCTGATGGTCACTACTCTGACACACAATCAATTAAACACATAGTTCATTAATAAGAATAACAATAGTAGTGAATAAACATAACACAACAGAACAATTACTGTGATGGTTGATGTGTATAAAGTGTGTGTACAGAGTGTGTGCAGGAAAGTGTGTGGTTACTGCCCCCTGCTGCACAGAACTACAATTGCAGGTGACTGTCCAGCAGCTAGGTGTCCAGCAGTGTCCAGACGTAAAGTGGTGGGATGAACATGACGTCATTTAAGCTCCAAACAGGAGATGCCTCGAGCTACATTCTGACAACCATCGAGATGCTTCACCCTCAATCCTTTTCAGATAACTGACCAGAAGGTGTAGGTGGATGAATGCAGCTGTCGCACACATACAGCAAACTGGACCACACACAGCTTCTGCACTGTGTGTGTGTTTACCTTTTCAGTAGTGTTCAGTCTCAGAGTGAAGTTTGCGACCACAGGCCCAAATATGTCATTCTAGAGAAACAAAACTAAATCAAATCAGTTGATCAAGTTCTTGGTATAATGGTACACATATCACAGTCACATAGGTGTGTGTGTGTGTGTGTGTGTGTGTGTGATGTACCTGCGAGGAGCTGGAGAACGTGAGGAATGCTGGAAGAGACAGAATCTCATTTTTGCTGCCTTTTACGCTTGCTGTATAGGTCACTTCATAAGTGGAACCAGCTACTCCAACACACAAATATTTTTAATTAATATTTTGATAACTATAACATAAATAAGAAACAGAGAAAGACTATGTGTGTATTTTTGTGTGTGTGCCAAGTAGTGAATATGTGTTAAAGGTGTATGTGCCTACCGGGCAGTGAATCTTTATAAAAGGTCTGGTATCCTGTCTCCCAGATGCTACCACTGGTCTGCAAGAGTGTGATGCCAGAGACGGCGTCACGGATGCCAAGCTGTGATAGGTCAGATCCCTCAGATGGGTTTCGAACCACCAGGTAGATTTTCACCTGAGGAACCTTACTTCCTGTGTCAATCTGAAACACACACACACACTCACTTTTGCGCGTGAGAAAGTAATACAGAGTGAGAGTGAGAGCAAGAGTGCCCGCAACAAATAGGGCGAGAGAAAGAGCGAGAGAGAGAGACAAAGACAGACAGAGTGAGAGAGAGACAGGCAGAGATACCTGAGCACACTTCTGGAAATTCAAACCAAATGTAGATGTTTTCTCAGTCTGGATCTGCAACAGAGTAACAGAATCACATTCACCCTACAGCAGTTTAGCCCTGCCTGTTCAACATACAGCTTTTTAATCCCACCCACTCAGCCTGTACACCTTTAACCCCATGCACCTAAAAAAAATAGAAATGTAGTAGAACACACCTGAGGCAGTGTGTTTGGTTGCTCTCGCCGTTTGACTCTGAGCGCTGGATGACCCTGTGCACAAATACACATACAGACAGCATCCCAAACTGCATGAGTGAGTCTCTAGGAGGCAAGTTTTTCTGATAAAAAGGTCCAGAAAGTGTGTAATGATTTACCTGGTGTTCTACACCTGTCCCAGGGGGGGCACTCTGCATCAGCACCACAATGAGCAAAATAATGATGATGAAATGCATTTAACAGCCAAGGAGGAGAGTCTGGCATTAACATGGGTCAGTCCAGGATGAGCTCAGGTGTCAAAAGCTCTACAACAGTCCATCAGAACCACAACAGTGCAGCAGAACCAACTGCTCACATCTAAAGAGTTTGTTCCACTTAAAGGGCACTGTAGAGAGAAATGTATAAATAAATGTATATAAAAAATAACATCACAGGTATCAGCCAGCACAGCCCCTGCCATAAGAAGGAATTGTTGGGAATTTTGATAAAATGTATGGAGTTTCCTTTGAAACTGTGCTGAAATGTGTTGATGTGGAACATAGAAAAATAATTTTTAAGTTATTGAAAGTGTTAAAAGATTATTCACGTGTTGGATATGTTTTAACTCAGTTCTGCTTAATGTATAAACATTAAAAAAAAAGTTAAAGGCGTGAAAAGTTTCTGAGCTTAAACGGAGTTTGATATAAACATATATTTAAAACAGACTGATGATGGAACATCAGTGATAAGCATTTATTCACGTTATGCAACATCAAAGCAGCATCAGATTTTACTGATAAAGTTTATAAATAACAAAAAGTGAGAGATACTTTACCTGAATGCACTCGTTTAGTAACTGAACTTAGTAAAACTACTCCATTTCAGCTGAGCTGAACTAAGCTTACACCTAAACCTAAACCTAAACCCGAACCCGAAGCTGCAGCTCGCCCAGATCTAATCAAATCTGCTCCGCCATTTTCTTCCAAACTGTGGATTTTTTTTTTTTTTGGAAAAGTGGGAAATGTTATTGCATACTATTGGTCTGTAACTCAGCCGACGCGCCTGTGATTGGTTCAGGACCACTTCAATCAAAAAGTAGCGGGACAGCCCAGCGGCGCAGCTGAGAGTAGTAAACAAAGGAAAAAGAAGGAAAAAAGTAAAGAAGAAACTAAATAAAGAAAAAAGAAGTGAAGTGTAGCGAGGCTTATTTTTTCCTCTCCGTCCAGGTTGCCTGGTCCATCTGAAATATTACAGCAAGCCCTGACTGTACAAACACTATTTCAGGTGGTCCTTCGGCTTTGTTTAAAAGCTTCACCTGTTCGCCACATAAAGTAGATTTTTTCAGGCCAAACGGTTTCATTATTCGCACCAAAACGTGAAGTATTACCAATCTGTGCTCGTGAGTTTACTTTAGATTTAGTTTGGAGGGAGTCTCCCGTTTAAACTCTTGGTCTGTAGGACCCGCCTAAGCTCGAACGCGATTGGCCTACGTTAAACCCTGTCATCCCTAGAGCATCTCTGATTGGTCAAAGGCCGCTTCGGGTCGGAGAAGTGGAAGTTTTGCAGGAGAGTTGTGGGTCTGGATCCAGGTCCGGTGGTTCGTGTGTACTTTGGCTCGGGGGTGTTTGGGGTTCGGATGTTCTGGAAAGTAATATGAGTTCAGGCTGCTCTACGGATGCGCTCCTGCTGCTTCCCGGCGCCTTGCTTCTGCATTCCGGCTTGCTCACCGCCGCGCTGCTGCTGGGAGCCGGGCTGGGGGTGCTGACCGCCGCGCTCCTCCACACCTTCCTCCTCAAACCTCTGCTCATCACCAAGAAGGTGGGAGAACCCTAAGAGGGACTCAGTCCTGTTGAGATGCACACTGAGTGTGTGTACACAGACAGATATTATAATACACAAACATCGTCTGTATCTGAATAATAAGAACGCGTTGTTAGTCCCACACCTGGGAAATTTGCATTGTTATGGTAGAAAGTGGAGAGAACAACAAGAAGAAAGTATGCAGCATAACCAGTAGAATTGTAACGTGTCTTCAGTTTAAAGGTTATGACCCCTGGAGTCTCCTGGAGGTGGAGGAGAGAGATGAGGAGACCGAGAGCGACAGTGTGGAAAGGAAGACAGTGCTGTCAGAAACAGTGGTAGAACAACACACACACACACCCTATCAAATCTGAAGAGGCACTTTAATACAAATGAATATTTAATCAGTCTTCTTATATTTCTTTATCATTTCATTAACAATCACATGTCTATACAAAATCTCTCTCTCTCTCTCTCTCTCTCTCTCTCTCTCAGAAACAGGTAGATCAGGTGAACAGTGATGCTGCTGCGTTTGCTCTGAAGGCGAAAGTAATTTATCCGATAAATCAGAGATACAGAGTGAGATCCTTTCTCATCCCTTCTGGTTACTCTTTGTTCACTCCATTCTGTTTACTTCACAGTTTACTTCTCTGTTTACTCCATTTGGACTCCCTGTGTGATTGATTAGCATTATTTGATCATTAGCCATTAGCAGATGGGACATCCAATCCATCGCTGCATGAGAACCCCAGGCCGGTTGTCCCACCTGACCTGAACTCCTTGTCCACTGATTGGTCGAGTCAAGAGAGGGAGGACAATGAGAGCAGTCAGGACTGTGGACCCATTACCACAACCCAGCACAGTCTCACCTTCAGGAGAGCACACACACACCCACACACACTCTGTTACACTGGGTGAGAACAGACACAAGTACACACACACACACACACACACACATCTGTTTAGTTTAGAACACACACACATCAGGGCTGTCATAGTTAATGTGTGTTTTCACACTGTCATGAATTGTGTGTTTCAGGGCTGAAGGTAAACTGAGTCTGCTGTGTGTGACACTGCAAAACTTACATCAGCACTCGTCTCAACTACAGCAAGAGAAATGGAGTGTAGGTCCCACACACACACACACACACACAAGCGTATAAACACATGTGTCACTCTGATTAACGCATTTGTTTAACAATACATTTAATATGTTTGATCAGTCAATACAGTCAGATGTGTGAAATTTACTTCTTAGTGCATGAACTAATCATCACACACACACTGAAATATTCCTGATCTTCTGGAATGTGGTTCAGATGTTCCTGCAGGTTCTCAGGGTTCTGGTCAGGGAGGACAGTACTCTACATCAGGACCTTCAGCAGCAGGAGAAGGTGTGTTTTATGTACAGATATACATGCACCTGAACACCAAGTACCATTTTGTGTGTGTGTGTGTGTGTGTGTGTGTGTGAGTGTGTGAGAGTAGCTCAGAGCTCCAATGTGAAAGTTTGTTTTGGTCTTTTGGGAAAGACCATGTCTTTGTCCCCGCTTTGGATGGAATTGGAAACTGTCCTAGATGTTTTAATAAGTTACAGTAAAATATAAGTGGTGACAATGATAGTAAAATAATGCCAAAAAAAAAGATTTACCAAAACATTTACCAAAGAAAAAAATACTATATTGATTTCTATTTCCAAAAATCCCAAGCTGTGTCACACTTCTGTAAAATGTTCAGGTAACACAACCGATTTATGAGCACATTTAAATACAGTACAGCAACAACCAAAGCCTATCGACACAAAATAGGGATACCGCAAACAAACTTCCCTCCACCTTGACTCATACCAAAAAAAATTATGGCACATTAATTGTCAGGATTTGCGCCCCTATGTCATGGTAGAAAAGCCTAGTGTGATGCTATGTGCAAAGAACCATCTCATGCTGCAAAGAACACCTCTGCATCAATGGCTGCTCTGGGGTTAACAGGAGAGAAAGTCGTGGTGTGGCCTCCAGCCTCCCCTTACCTCAATCCGGTTGAGAACCTTTGGAGAATCCTCAAGCAAAAGATCTATGAGGATGGGAGGCAGTTTACCTTCAAACAGCAGCTCTGGGAGGCTCCTGCAAACAAATTCAAGCAGAAACTGTCCAAAAACTCACATTTAATGGAGGCAAGACTGCTATCAAATTGTAATGTCAAATGTAACGTGACCTGTTAAAATGTTTAAAAAGTTAAAGTGCTGTTACAATTTTGATTGATATAGCTTTTGACTTCAGTGAATATGCTGCAAACACAAATGACAATTTTCAGGTCTTTAAAACCTATAAGGTGTTTTTAAACTTACTGTGCATAATTATAAGTTTTCTATTTTTTAAAAAAATGAACTATTTTTTTTTTTTATCATTGGGAGGTTTGTTCAATAAAATTTGAATTGTACTCTTAATAGTTCATAACATTATGCTGACTGTTGTTTACATTAATTATTTAGGTAAATGAGAAAAATAACATTTGCATAGTAATTTGGAACACAAATTACATTTGAGTTTGTATACTGTTTTATTTTCTTTATAAGAACAGTTAATATGCACAAGTGTCTTTCCTCCATCAGTCTGTTAACTGATGATAGTGTGCATGTGTGCTTATGCACTTTATGTTTACATTTTAATATAGTATTGCTGTATATTATGATATCCTATCCAAACCATGTATCGTGATATGTATTGTATCGTGAGGTCCTTGCCAAGACCCCACAACTACTAACCAATAATCATTAGTGCCTTGTTCTCCTGATGTTCCAGAATTGTTGATCGTTCCAGGCAACGTGTTCTCCTCAGCTTTGCAAATAAAAAGCATCATAGTCCTGTTTTCAAGAGGCTGCTTCTTCACTAGCTAATCACAAACTCCCACGGTTCACTGTTGTCACTGGATTTCCTGATTTTGTCCCGCAGGAGATTGAGCAAATGAGGAAAGAGGCATGTCCTGACCTGCTGAGCTGGGAGAAAGGAGTGGAGCCAGACTCCGTGTTCTGTTCTTCAGAGGAAGTAGAGAAGGCCGGAAGAGAGAAACTGGAGCACATGCTACATACGGTGAATACGCACGCACACACTCTAGGGCTGTACAGGTAATTGGTTCTTAAACGTTGTCCTGATGTTTCTCTTTGCGATACAAATTAACTTCTAAGTGTTTGTGCTTTGGTCATCCTAACAAATCACATCGCCGGATGAGTTTGTTTTAATCAAGTTATTAAAACACATAGTATGACATTTGCATTTATTAATCATATTATTGTAGTAATATTGTAGTAAACCTGCAGTTACAATTTGTAAAGCCTGTGTGTGTGTGTGTGTTTGTAGGCTCTGAGGTTTGCAAAACAGTTGGAGAAGTTCTGCCAGCGTATTCACAGCTGTTGCCTGTATGAAGCTGCTCAGGAAACGACCCGATCACTCATTCACTGTCTCCTGATGGCAGAGAAACAGCTGATGGACATTCAGACGTCCTTCATGAAGGTTTGGTGAAGGGTCACAACAGGGTCTGGCCCTATCGACCCTAAATAAACATCTAACCGTAACCTTAATTAAATTAATTCTAGGGTGAAATGTATAAAATGTATTTATATATTTTACCGGCACACGTCACAGCCTATAGCACAGGTGGTAGTGTGTACCCCATAGGCCTATATGCATGCCATAGAAAGAGAAGAAATAATGCTGTATCTGTGTAGCTGCTGCGTAGCAGGGAGACTGGATTCCCTTAAAGCTGTGAGTATAAATGACCCTAATAACCCATCTGACCTAATGATGCTCTCTTTCTCTCAGGCCCTGCTTGATAGGCAGCAATGGTGGCAGGAATTATCTGGTTGGCTTAGAATTAGAATGACCATCCTGAGGCAGGAGGCGGAGCTGAGAATGAGGCTCACAACCCAGTCACTGGAGGAGCTGACGGCTGATGGACGGCTGGGTTTTGGTCACATGGAGCAGCTGATCAGTAACCTGCATGTTGCGGTCGGCGAGGAGCTCCAGCGCCATGGCAATGGTACTGATAACTGATAATTCACTGGCACTGATAACTAATATTGATTCCTTGATATTGATTCACTGATGCTGATCACTAATATCTATACTGATCGCTGATCATTCACTGACATTGAAAAGTGATTCTGAATTAAACTGTCATGAACTGATGTGTGTGTGTGTGTGTGTTTGTTGTATGTTTGTGCATGTGTGTGTGTAGATGTAATGCAGCAGACTATGGCGATGGTGTGTGAGCAGTGCAGGAAACTGGATGTGAAGATGAAGAAGATGATGAAGACTCAGGCTGGAGAGTGGAATTCCACACTGGAGTCATATGATCAGCTAAAGAACATCCAGCAGCTCTCTGAGGTCTCACACACGCACACTTCTCTCTCACCAGACCTGCTTCAGACACACTTTCCTGATGTGTCTCTCTCTTTCTGTGTCTGTCTCTCAGCTGATGGAGGAGCTGCAGGCGAAACACTGGAAGCAGAGGATGGGCTTGGAGCTCCAGTGGGACAGGAGAGTGTCTGAGGCAATCTGTGAACTATGGAAGGTGTGTTCAGCTTTAATCAATAAACCAAATCCAGACAGAGAACTCACAGTTCTCAGACAGTATTCAGGTTCTCGGGTCCTTGGGCTGTATTTGGGTTCTCATGTTATCGGGCTGGATTTCGGTTCACAGGTTCTTGAGTTGTATTTGGGTTTTGAGGTTCTCAGGTTGTGTTAGGGTTCTGAGGTTCTCAGGGTGTGTGTGTGTGTGTGTGTGCGCGTGTTCAGAAGTTGTTTCAGGATTTCTCGGGAAGTTTAACTGAGTTATGGCGAGAGAGTGTACTGAGCACGCTCACTACAAACTCCGCCCTCTCAGTGGACAACTGCCGAACACTGCTGGACGACACAGATCTCAAACTGACCAGTCTGATCCAGCAGGAGAAGAACCTCACACACCAGCACCTGCACACGCTGCAAGAACAGCTGGAGCGAGACAAACAGGTAGGTGCGTGTATTTACTAAGTGTGTATGTGTACTAAGTGAGTGTATGTGTACTAAGAGATGTGTCTCTCGTTTCTGCAGGTTTGGGCGGAGGAGGAAGCTCTGGCTAAATCCTGCCTTAAACACCTTGCTAACCAACACATGAAAGTTGCCGTAGCAACGATTTCCAGACAAAGGGACATCCAAGATAAGTGAGTACTGTTGGGCTCTTTCTCTCATTACTGTACCTAACACAGATTTTTCTCTATTACCACAACACTGTAAAGTTGTCAACCGCCATAAAAAGAAGAAGCCTATTGCAGCATGTAGCATGACTGCTCCTGTTAGTATTTTAAACTTGGTGTTTAATTTTTAACGTTTCTTTTGAGTACACGTTAATACTAATGTTATTTAAGCAATAAAGTTTTCTTATTATTTATTTACCTTTACATTTTCTTCAAGGGTAGCGTATTTAACTGATTTTAGCACAAAATGAAAGTGTTCTGTGAGCATATTTGTCACGGCTGGTGGCCGCTAGTGGCCACTGTTTTTCAGTTTTTTATCCCGTTCTGTTTATTTCTGTCCTGTGTTTAGAATACTCTTATTTTGACATTCTTTGCTGTTATGTTTCTCCCTTCACGTGTCCCCTGTTTACGTGCTCCCCAGCTGCCCTGTGTTTTCCCCTTGTTATGCCCTGTATTTAAAGTCTGTGT
>JBBPDB010134486.1:0-15978 GCA_037974465.1 Brachypetersius altus
CTAGCGGTCTTGGGGATCGAACCCGGACTTTCTGGTCACGGGGCGGATGCCTTAACCACTAGGCCATCCAACTGCCATTCTTGTGGTGTTCTCTTCTGTTCTTGTGTTGCTCCATGGTCCTGGGGGTACGCTGTTCGGTTTCACTGTGTACTGTGTGTATATGGTTGAAATGACAATAAACCTACTTGACTATTACTTTTTTAAATTAAAAAAGTGATAGTGATACAAACCCTTTGCTCTACCAGTAGTTATTGAGCTATTGAGCATGTTCTGACATGGCCTAGCCCCTCACAGTGATGTTTTTATAATGTCACCCCAGTGCAGGAATGGTTTAAAACATGCTCATAACTCTCTGATCTTCTCCCAAAAGGATTCACTCCTTGCCTCTCCACACCTTCATTTTTTCCATCGCATCCAATCTTTTCTTATCATGGACGTCATCTTCTCCTTTGTTCCGTCCCTCCTTCTGTTGCCAACAGGAGACATATGCTGCTGATTAAAGCCTTTGTCAGTGAACTTTCACCCTAGTCTAATAGAGTTTCACAAATTAGGAACACACACAGATGCTCACACAAACACACGGACGCCTCATTCGCTTTTTGTAAATTAAATCAAAAGTCATCTGCATCAAATCATTCTTCTAGATATTGATTTGGTGATTTCATATTGTCATAATTACAAAAATTACAAAGATGCCTCTCTCTTTCTCTCTCTTTCTATCTCTCTCTCTTTCTCTCTCTCTCTCTCTCTCCCCATAACAAATTGGATCTAATGCAGACAGTTTAAACTATCCCAGGAATGCTCTGGCCTACTTTTCTCTGAATAATTCTCTAATATTTCTACTTTGTGAGAAGCCAGATTCATATTCCAACACCATCTCTATGCAATCTACAACTACTGAAATAATGTCCTAATGTCCTAATGCTGTGTTCTTTGTGCTGCAGTCTGTAGGCGAACACTGACATTAAACTCCTGTCCAGTCTGTTTCTTGCCTGTGTGTTTGTTGACCTGCAAAGTTACGTTTGGGAACATGGGAAGTATCTCTGATATGCAGTTCAGTTTAACATGACATTTAACAGCACGCTGGAAACAACGCGCCAACCCCGAGGAAAAAGGAAGTCCAACCGGAGAGGGGAAGTACCAAAAACAGACACAGAGGTACAGTCAAATGCCAAAAGTGTTGGCACCCCGGGTCAAATGACAAGCACTGCACATGTTAATGCACATGTTAGTGCACATGTTAATTGAAGCAAAACAATAAGGGCAGCAGAATCATTACCCATAGAGGATGTGTACTTAATTTCACTTCAGAGCACTGATGTGACGTTACTCTAACCCTGTCTGCATGGTTGCCATAGGAACAGCCAGCCTGATTCCCAACAACAAAGTCTTTTGGACAAATGTCATGTCTTTGTCACATGTGATGCCTGCATCTCCAAAAGATGAAACTGGGCTCCAGACACCCAGTGTAAACAATGCAGCATGTCACCATATATATATATATGGTGACATGCTGCATTGTTTATATATATATACACTTACATTTTACTTTTATTTACCACCAAAATATTACATGACTTTTCCCATTGGATAGGCACATAGCACATCAGACAGTTATATCCTTTTGTTTGCCCTTTTTTATGATAAAGTTTACAAGCTGAAATAGCTTTTTTGTTTTTAAAATTGTATAATTATTTAAAACAAGTGATCCAAGAGCAGTTGAAAGTAATCAGAAAATAGCAAAACTTTGTTACACTGTATTACACATTACATTTTTAACAGGTATTCTGTATCAGTATACACCTTTAAAGTAATACTCCCAAATACGTCTACTACTTTTTAAGGACTTAGCAATTCAGTACTAACTTCTAAGCATCATTGCAAAGATGCCTGCTGAAAAGAGCAGAGAAAAATTGTTTTATAAACTCCAGATGTGGCATCAGCTCCATACTGCAAGGTTGTTTTCCCAGCCCTACAGGAATTTTTGGCTGTTGAATTTTTCTCACAGCATGAAATGCATTACGCTGGCTGGGCTAACGTCACTTTTGCACCCAGAGGAATGAAAACGCTGACTGAGAGGCCATTGGAGTTGCCCTCACTGAGCCGTGAACAGCTCGCATGCATCCAGACGCGAGCTCCCGTCTGCAGTCGGCCCCACCAGACTGCCTTCATTTCCTGTCTGCTCCATTCCACTCACAGCCCTCACTTTCGACAGTCGGCATCAAGTTAAGCCAAACGTTTGCACCATTTTATATAATTACCACGTCTGTGGTATGTGGAGAAAAAAATCAAGCATGTGCTTCTGCAGCATTTTTCATTGCCTAGACGACTATTGCCTTGGAGCCTTGGGGCTTGGCTTGGTGGGGCATGTATTGCACCACTGCTGTAGCTGATAGGGTCAATTAACTACCCTTCAAGCCTGCTAAAAATGCTCAGGGCTATTTACTTTAGCACATTAAGAGTGAGCAACCTTGCTCATTTTTTCCTGTGCAATGCCAGAACAGCAAAAGATAATGCTAGACCTGAGGCATAAGTTTACATGACTGGTCTCCAGTCTGTGGCTGAAATAAGACTAATATATTTACAAGATGTTTCTATAAGCCATCCGCACTCATGTTCTGCACCATTTTACAATGCCCAGGATGTACTGTATATAGTCTTAAATAGTCTATGGACATGAAAGCCCCAGTTCTGTTCCTGTTGCTAGTATGTTTAAAGTATGTTTGTGCACAATTGAAGGATCAGGCCTAACTGCAGCATTAATTTGGAAAAGTTACAGAGACTAAACAAATCATGAAACGATGAACTGGCAGTGTAAACGTACCTGTTCTGTTTTCTAATAGATGTTTTTGTATTAGATTATTTCCCAGCCCCATGAGAATGCTATGGCAGACCACAAAGCAATAAACTATTGCAAACAGTCTCACTTAAATCCATTAAAATCAAGTTTTCAGTGCATCAGCATAAAACGCTTATATTGGGCAGGGTCAACTGAGAGGCCCAGATATTTTGCTCAGTTGCTGTCTGAAGGGTAGACTGTGACATACAGTGTTATAAAATATAACATTTTACATTTACAGCATTTAGCTGACACTCTTATCCAGAGCGACGTACATTAGTGCTTGAGAAGTCCACAACTGTTTCTAACCTGAAAGACAGCTTAAATCCATGTCCACTATTTAACCAAGATACTGCAGTCAGAGCATCTATACAACATCTGTCAGATAATAATTAGCCAACGCCTAACTCTACAATACATAAGTCATAGAGAAGAACAACGTGAGCCATAGAGAAGTGGGAAGTCAAGGGAAAGGATTTTTTTTTTTTTTTTTTATGTAATACAAATTATATTGCATTGTGTTGATTTCCTCTTAGCAAAATGTTAACACATACTCTACGGAGTACACTTTACTACAAATAAGAGTCAACCATTTCTATTTATTTCTCAGTTTAACATACTGACAGGGACTTGTTATATTTTTTCAAAAAAGTTCAACTCAGTAACTGTGCTTTGAATTGTACAGAAGTGTGTTCTCAGTAGAGAATGTGCTCTGATTTTCATTTTTATAATCAATATATTTTGACCGTCTATATCAAGTGAACATGATGCTTCAGAGTGAAGCTCCTCACAGGTTGAATTGGGAGGCATTATTCTCTGGACTAGAGTCAGTGCCACGGCAATAACTGCACAGCATGCAGTTGTATGAACAGCTGGGCTGAGGCGGGCCCGTGTCGTGCCAGGCTGCATTCTAACAGAAGCTTGTTACATCACCCAATCCACAGCAGGGGTGTTGTTTACACTTAACGAGATGACACCCCTGACCCTCTGTGACTAAAAGAATCTGATCAATACCATTGATGAGGGTGACGGTGATTATTGATCATGTCAGCTGGCTCTTCAGAGTCTATATTTGAAGATAAATGTGTCTGTACTTAGTTGCTGCTGGAACAAAGGCTATATATATTTATGTAGTTGATTCAAACTTGTTACTTTACCATACACTGGACGTAAGGACATTTTTCCTTCTCTTTCCTTTCATTTTCTTCACATTTTAAGATTTTTTTGTCTAATGTCTTTCGTGCAGGCAGATAATATGAATCTTTGACTTATTCTGCACAAACCTGCAGTGCATACTGTGTTTAAGTGTCTCTTCAGAGTCTGCATTTGAAGAATAATTTGTCTGTCGTTAACCAATACTTTGTAACAAAATCTTGAATTTACATTTTTATATCTGTATATATTTACATACATGGTTAAATATATTACATATTACATTTTAAAGAACCAATGTCCTAGTTTTTCTCTTGAGGTCCACTTAAGATATTTGCAGCTTTGAAAGTTAAAGGACATTTTTCCTTCTCCTTGTATTTTCTTTTTGTGATTTTTATTTGTCTAGCGCCTTTTGTGCAGACAGATAATGTAACTTATTCTACACGAAACAGCAGTACATACTGTGTTTAAATGCATCACCACATGACATTACTGATGGATGAACTACATTAATACCATCCTTGATCCCCTCGAGAGAAGCGAGGCCCTATCGGCTGAGGGACAGGAGGGTGATATATGGGCCTTGTTTACGTATGTGTGTGTAAGGACCCCTCAGGCAAACTGCACCATTTGTTGGCTGCAGTCTGTATTGATGGTCCTTCTGGCACGAGTCATCAGTCTGCCGAAAAGAGCCTCATTGGCAAGACAATAAGCCGAACTTCTGTTTGCTCTTTAACACGTCAATGGCCGCGCTGAAAGAGGGGCCGCGGCTGGAGTGTAAGTGTCAAACCCTCTGGAGACTGACCACCGTGCTGTCTCTGCTTTTGTTACTGGATGGGCGAATATGCATGGGATTGATAAGAGGTTAAAGGGTAAATTAGTGAGACCGTCTGAAGAGACTTTTAGTGACAAAGAGGAGTGTGCATGTGTTGGAAACTCTCTGAGCAGGAATAAAATATTGCCTACTGAAGATCAATTTTCTCCTTTTCCTGAAACACACAATGACTTAAAAGGGCCCTAATATTTAAAAAATCAAAGCACATTTTTAAATGAAAGACTTCATAGTATGTAAACACTGTTAAAGTTTCAAAATACACCATTCATTACCCAGTATAGACATTCCCTGTATGGAATCAAAGATGCAAGAACAGCCTGTTTGAATCCATTGTATTTGTGATGTAATAAAAAACTAATAATAATATAACTTTGTCTTCAAGCGTCGTCTGAAAATCTTGTTATTGCTTATTCATTTATTCTTCCCTATATTTGTTAAATTTAAAAAAAAATCTTATGGGCACTTATACTTTTGTTTTAATCTCTGACCTTTCTTCGACAGGAGTTGTTTAGGTGTATAACCCAGCTGGCATTAACCTGGTTGAATAGCAGATAATTATTTAAGTTTAGTTGAAGAACAGATGTGGACTACTTGAGCACCAATGTACGTCGCTCTGGATAAGAATGTCTGCTAAATGCCGCGAATGTAAATGAACACTAATGATTAAAACTTTTGCCCCAATAGAAATACCCATGAGGTCATCAATGTTTTGTTCTAAAACAGTAGTGTGTAAAAGTCAGAGAGCAGCCCTTTATTGATTCATTTTCCAGCCAAAAGACCATTAGGTACAAGTTGTTCCCTTTGAACTGCCACAAAAAACATTCCCAGTGATGTCACTGACGTTATGACCCTTCAAAGAGACACACTTTCACACATGCAGCTACACGCACACACCTCAGCTGTCTTGTACGTTTCATTTTCACAAGCATCTAAAATGAATAAAGGCAATAAATTTCTGAGGAGATTCGGTAAAAGATAATCTACTTACATTAGAATGGAGAAAGTCAAAGGACAGTGGCAAAAAATGAGACTATGTTTTAAAAAGTTGTTACGCCTTCTATGTTATTTTATACTGAAGATTCACATCTTCTACATTTTCTTAAATGTAAAGTTTTTCCTGAGGTCCACTTATGACATTTGTGTTTGTGTTTTTTTTAATTAATTCATTTCTACATGACCGTTTCCAACTTGTCTTCATTCTTTAGAATGAATAGGCTGTTTATGTTACTGTGCTTATTAACCTCTGACGTGTACTGTACCTCGTTCGGACTAAAACACTCCAGTGTGGAAAGGCTAAATGGATAAATGTAAAAGTTTCACATCACAAAAGCAGTGCATTTATAAAGGGGATGTTTTTGCAGCTAAATTTGCATGGACCATACTGACTTGGGAGTCAGTTGAAATACAGAAAGTGTTTATGTGTCCCGTCAGCCGTTTTTATTTAGAACAGAACGAGAATAGTTTTGTTTTTTGTTAAATTGACACTTTAAAATGTACAATTTGTACTTAATGGCTATTTTAAGTGGAAATGAAATGCATGAAAGGATTCCCACAATACAGTATATGCCTATCTCTTAAAAAAAGACTTAATCCTAAGTTGAACGTATTGGACAGCATGTATTGATGTAATGCATTTGGTCATCATGAACACATTAACCAATATAACAGATTTTTCAGATGATTTTTGTCACCAGTTATGCAATGTGGCTTAGTGTACTGACTGTTTCAGGCCTTTACATCATAGAACTATCCACCCAACCCCCAACCCCTCCAACCAAGTCAGCTGCTAGTCATGTTTTCATACCAAGCCTGGCCATGTATTGACTTTCAGAGACCAATTGCGTCAAAACGTCCCATTACATCACTAGACTCTCCGTCCTGTGATACCAGGGTGTTCGGGTTTGTCAGCTGCTAGTTTTCAATATGTCACGGCAGTGTGGTCAGATGGGAGAAAAAGGGAAATGGATTGTTCTTTTTTTCTCCCTCCTGACGCCCAAAGTCCTGTATTTCCTGAGTGAGATATTGTTTATGTAAACAGGGCTGATGTTATGTTGGCTTAGCATTTCAATCAGATTTAGGGTCACTATGGTTCTTTTTTAGTCAGAAGTTTGGAAAGTTGTGAACCGTCAGTCACCGGAGTTTTTTGGTTTCTGTGTGTGTGCATCATTTCTACCTTAATAAAATGTTTGCAAAATACTTTATTAGGATTAAAATGAAACAAAAACATTTTAAAACTCAATCATTTCAGAGCAGCGTTTTTTCAAAGTTCATGTGACAGACGTTTTCACATGAGCTACATGTGAATCTTCAAGAATCTTAAAGGAAATTCCATCTACTTTACACCGTATTTCAATCACTGAGATGCCATTCAGATTGGTTTGATGTGAAATAGTATTTTGTAGATTTCTTTACAGTGGTGATGAATGGAACCAGAGGTCACAGTGTCCAACCCAGTATATAGGAGTTTTATTTACTGTCCAAACCCACCAGTGAACCAACACATATCCTCTGAACTTTTATATGCAATGCAGATTATTGAATCTGAAAAATGGGTTTAAAATATCTCTTTAAGGCCAAACTAATGTAGAACACTGTCAGACATCAGACAGTCCATTTGTGTAATAGCATCATCATGTGAGTTGCTCTCTCCAGGCATCTGGTTGCTATCACCACCACTCTGAGCAATTGGCTAATTTTTTCTTTGTTTGTATTTTAACCATTTTGATAAAATTTGAAAATGGGAATGGATGGAATTCCCCTAATCACACCAGACCTTTGAGGTATCCTGTTTGAGGCCTTTGACGGAACAGTTCCAGCCCAAAAGGTTATGAAAATGAATGTATTGTTATAAAGTTACTGAGGCTTCCTTTAACTCCAGAAGACATAGGCTGCAAAAGACCAGCTTTCTACAGGAAGAGAGACTTATCATGCTGCTGCCTCCGAACGGGGGTTTCCTGTCTGAGCCCTGTTCATTGTGTTGAGGACCACATTGTAGCTCAATAGCTCTTCAGCCTCCGCCATTGTGCTCCGAGGCCCAAGTTTTCATCGAATGGTCTATTTTTGGTTTCTTATCAGCCTGAAAGTTAGGCGTTATGGAGGCGGCTGGATCGTTTTTATCATGTTGTGTCTGACAGAAAGCATTATTTCCTCTCCACAGCTCTGAATCTGTCAGTCAGGGTTTATAATAAATGCATTTTCCACATCGTTCTGTTTCCAGACTGTAGATGTCGGCTTCTCCGCAGGTCCGTGGAGTCTAGTAATCACCTAGCTCCTTGTTTATTCTCGTCATTTAGATCTTATTTCCTGACAGGCTAGAGAATGGCCGCCCCGTATTTCCTGAGGTCTACTGGAAATATGCCGTTTAACAGGGAAGATGTTGGTTTGTGAGGAGAATGGAAATGATTAGATGGCCTGGAATGCAGAAGTTCGTTCTTTATAGAGCTTTAAACGGCTGGGAAGTTGATAGGAATGTTATTAGGTTTGTTTCTATAATCTAATTGGTGATGTAGATTGTCCATTGGGGCAGCATAGATTGATGTTGTTGTCTCAAGAAGATCCTGGGTTTGATTCGCAGCTGGAGCAACCAGGATCCTTTCTTTGTGGAGTTTGCATGTTTCCTCCCACCACATGTGTGTCAGTTTTAGTACTGCTCTCACTGGCCTTGACCTTGTGGCTGTCCAAAGCTCGTTGTGTGCTCATTGGTGTTAGGATGGGTTAAATGCAGTGTGTGTGACAAGTAAATTACCTCTACTTCATTGTTCATTATACCGGTTAAAAACTGACACTTTTCATAAACATCAAAGAAAATCAAACTTTCTGGTCCAAATAAATCTGAAAAAACACGCAGTTCGCCTCACTTCAGCAGGTGACCCTGTGTGATTCATGCCAGAAACATGAGCATAACTGCCCAAGTCCAGTTATTTGTGTATTTGGAGAGATATCTGAGCAAAATTCTCTGCCAAACTTTCTAGTTCTGGGAAAAAAAAGCATTTTCTTTGACGTTTCTCAGATAATTTTTCCGAATACACAGAAAACTGGAATCAAGCCGTTGTGTTTTTTCACGCTCTGTGTTTCTGGCATGGCTTGTGCAGGGTCACTTGTTGAAGAGAAGGGAAGCCCTGGTCACAATGCGGCCTCTGAGAGACAGTGTGTGTGCAACAGATGAGAATTTTGGCCGCCCTCCATTTCAAGAGTGACGACCCCAGAAGAGTCGAGCCTTTATAACTTTCCCATTCTCCATGGTCTAATCCGACAAATGCTGGTATGCAAGTGTCCATGCTGGTAGGCTCTGAAATTCCTGCACAGAAACTCTCCTAATGGGACCTGGAGGAGGGAAATATGACCTTGTTATTCGGTAGTGTCACATAATGCTTCTTCATGGAGTGCATAAAAGAATGGTTCAGTGAGAATTCACACAATAACACTGGATTTGAAAAGTCACTGAAATTGTTTCTGTAGTTTAATTACATTGCATAATCTTCATTAAAGTAGTGCAGACTTGTCAGCATTGTTCAGGACACAGCATGAACAAAACTTCACCACTACAGGCAGCTCTTGATTTTTTCACAATTGTCCTAATCATTGCCACAAAAAACGTATTCTAGATTAGCACAAAAGCAGTTTGTGAAAACAGACCCTGTTGTGTAAAAATGCTGCCCACAGTGTTTGGATGGTGAAGTGTCATTCATTTTTACAGCTCACAGTAAGTCATACTGTGCCAAAAAACACATCTACAGGTCTGTTCTACCATAATTAACAACTGGATGTGGTTTGAGCAGCTTGAGAGAAGTTTTGAGGGGGTATTTACTGAAACGTCTTGAGTGACTATGTATTTCTATTGTTAGTAAGGGTAGGGACATAGATCAGTTTCTCAACTAAAGACTTGACTGATGGACTGAAAAATTACTTTTCTTTCACCAACTATTGCTTTAAATAAAACTGACCAACTTTTGTGTGTATAATTAAAAAATGTATAAATAAAACAAGTGTATAATTGTTTTATTGGGTGTGGTTCAGTGCAGTTCATTAGACACTGAATAATATTTATTATATTTATTTTTTATTTTTTGTTTCATGAAAAAAGGACATGGCTCTATTTTTCTTGTATCACCCAACTGTATGCTGACCTGTGGTATATTACGTATATATTTGATGCTTCATTAAGACTAAATTATGATCCAGTGACTGCATTTTGGTTTCTGTGAAGATAAAGTTGAACACACAAAAAGCTGCATTCAAACCTTTCTGGGGAAGTGTTTTAATGGTTCCCAGAGGCGGAGTGGATTCCACTGTTCTTATTTTTAAACCCCTGTTGAGTGGTCAGGACTGACATCACGCTGCCTCACATGCAGCTGGCGATACTCAGCTCTGATTGGTTGCGAATATCCTGCGGTGTTCCATTAGAGGTGTGTGGCAGCAACCCAAACCTGCTGCTTACAAACAGTCCCTTCCGGAGAGCACTAGCAAGCACTTTCCCAATCTAATTTTGTTTACTGTGTCTGTAGGGCTTCTTATGTGTGTTTGAACTGGTCATAAGTGTTTTGATTTAATCAGGAATAAGTGGGCTGTTCACATGGAGAATGCTAATATTATAAATAGCATAGGGAATAGTTTTACTTTCTGGAGAACCATGTTGTCAGCACGCTTATGATAAACCTGAATTCACCTTTTGCCCTTTTTAAACATTATTTCTTGAAATGGTTTGTTTGTGTCCGTAGTCATATTAGGGACAGTGTGTCATGTCATATAATTCAGAAGCAAAATTCCTGTTCTCCAGTAATCTTCAATCAAAATGTTTGATTTCTTGATTACATCACCGTGCACCAGCGGATGGGGCAAAGTAATAGTAAACTGAAATCAGAAAACTTTATTGATCCCAGAGGATGACTGTACAGAAACACAGAGACACAAAGACAAAAACAATATAAAATGTAAAGTCAAAATAATTCCAGTAAAAATGCAACATGAAAAACACTGTGCTATATTTACAAACGCTGGGTATTAAGACTATAGATAAGTAACTTACAGTTAAGTGAATTACTTACACAAATAATGGTTCGAAGTCTGTTACTGTATGTAATAGAGATCAGTAATCCCCAGTACCGGGATTACAGGGACAGTCTTATTGTCATTAGTTACAGGGATAGTCTTATTGTCATTAGTTACAGAGACAGTCTTACAGTCATTAGTTACAGAGACAGTCTAACAGTCAAGTCCCCCTGAAGCAACTGAGGACACAATGGTAGAATTAAACCTGCAATTTTGTGGTCATCAGGTTCACAGGCAAGTGTTTAACCCACTTGGCCACTACCACCCCACAATATTGCATGATATCATGTTTCAGCCCTCCATCCTCACTTATCTAGTTTGTAGACCATCGCTGATAATGGGTTTTATATTTTCACCAAAACTTTAATTGGCAAAGTTGTTCAACAGCATTTGTTCTATGTATCATCATGCTTTCTTAAAATTAATGTTATACATGAGAAAAATAAGAATCAATCAGCGCAGCAGACAGCATAAGGTCACCAGCTACTGTCCTTATGAGAAGATTATACAGGCAGTGAAATGGCTCTGAGGGAAAATCCCAGCCCTGGGATTGTGGGAAGGGTGGAGTGCTGCTATTCCGGTTGATGCACACACCACAGCGCAGGCTCCGCTAACCACAGCGCAACAACTGCAGTGATTGATTTCAGAATCACTGTATCATTTAAAACATATGCGAGTCTCAGGACTGCGGGAGGGGGCAGGTGGAGGATTCCGCTCATGAGGGCTTGGCAGTGGAAGCACATTCATGTTAGACGCTGTGGTCATGTCTCTCCAAGAGGAGCATTTGTCCTTTGAATTTCCACAAATTATATCCCATTCAAAACAAAAATATATTTAAACATATGGACACTTTAGAGTCCTGCATAACATTTTGGTGGCAGAGTTTTAGCAAACATTTTAAACTAGTTTAAAGTCATATGTTTATATATTTTATTTTATAAAAAGAGTTTATGTATATTTATGTGTTTGCTTAAACATTCCCAGAAACCACTGTAGTTCTCATTGGTTCAGCAAAATCAATCAAAATATATATACTGTATGTGTGTGTGTGTGTGTGTGTGTGTGTGTGTGTAATACATATATAAAATGACTGAAAACTGAACTATGAAAGCCACTAAATTCTGTTTTTTGTCATTTGTAATATCATTTGGACATTTTCCTACTTGAAAAAACGAAGTGGGGCCTTAATTTTTCTTTTCTTGTGTCTGGATTCTTCAAAACACTCATCCTGCAGGGTGCTAAGCTTTTTGGTCATTTGGTCATCTTTGGTGCTTCTATTTCACTCAGCTTCCCCTGCAGGCAGCGCCAGCATAACAGATGAGTGTGTCTGAGCCGAACAGGTGTCAGGTGACAAGACTGCGGTCAATGGCCAAGCGCCACAGTAAGATGAGATGCAGTGTGTGTGCTTTAAGACTGAACAAAAACAAATCTGGTGTTGAGATACAGGGATCAGCCACAGGTTTTGCTACAGAATAGATGACCCTGGTTTGTGTGTTCGTTCCACTGCTAAATACGTTAAAGATTCTGCTGCCAAAGCTCAGGAAGGAACCACATTCATCATTTAATGAAAGCATACTTTTGGAGTAGCGTCTCCTCTGGCCCTGTCCGTATGTTCAAAAGTTCAAAGTTCTTGATTAAGGAGACTATTTAGTGCTCATACACTACATTGCGTTTGTGTGTATGTCTACATAGATTTCTGTATGGAGAAAACAATAAGAGGCCTTCCTGTACAGACCTAACCACTGAGGAATAAGCTGGCAGTCTAAGAGTCAGAAGAGGTAGTTTATGTTGGAGTCAGTGAAGAAGTGACACTTGGGCAAGGGTGGACACTTGGGTGAGGTGGTGACCTGGTAATCAGCAAGTGTGATTGATTATCCTGTCCAAAAACCGCTTTGCTTATAATGTTGGCATAAAACCCTTATAAAGATCATTATTTTAATTTTAAATGAAAACTGCCAAGTTTTTCTGGAGCATTTTGAAAAGTAATATTTTTGTTCTAGCCAGTTCTGAGCAATAGATAGAAACAGGTCACTCTGATGGGACTGTTCACCACAAATTGAATTTGACGTGTGATGATGCAGAGAATGTGTGCTTCCAGCTGCTTGGAAACGTCTGCCTTGGACATAAGACTGAAATGTTCCAGAGCGTCTCACTTCGCATAAATAATACTGTGTTCATGCTAAGCTTTTAATATTGTACCTTTAATCCTGTGGGAAGCCGCTGCAGGGTTGTTAGAAAAATGTGTGTGTGAACACAGCGCACAGTGTGAAATTCTTTCTCTGTATTTAATGCATTCACCAAGTGAAGCAGTGGGCAGCCAGGAGCACAGCGCACGGGGAGCAGTGTGGGGACTGTATCGTGTCCAACGGTACCCCACTGGGAGTCAAACCCACGCCCTTTCAATTGTGGGTTATCTCCTTACCACCAGGCCACCAGCTGCCAAAGTTATGTGCATTTTAATGGTACTGGATTTGAATCAGGGTTGCTGAAGCCAGAACACAGAGCACTAACCTTCACTGAACTACCAGGCAGCCATGATCATTCTGCCACCGGTGCTTTTTTATGCTTCCAATGCTTTAAAAACTGATGGGAATATTTTGACATGCACTGCAGTCGTAATGGTTACGCCGTGCTTTTGCTAAATCAGCTTAGCCCAGTCCAGTCTTCTCCAGACTGAATCCAACCCAAAATGGTGAAACGACCCAAATAGAAACACACAGACAATTGTGAGCAAATTCCTAGTATATACTTAATATACTTAATATATACTTAATAATCCACATGGCTATGAATTGGGCGACTGGAAATCCCTCACACCCTCTTCAGCAGAGCCTCAGACAAGTGTTTACCCACAGAAATGATCATTCACTTGCGTACGTGGTTGAATAGTGGATCTCTGTTTCATTAAAGCTTTTCTTTATATTCCTGATGGTGTGTCTGGACTGAAGTGTGTGCATCTGCCAGAACCAAGCACATCCTGTAGAACTGGGCACAAGCATCACATGTTTAATAATTCTTTCCACACTAGCAGCCAAATTCAGACCCCCTTTCAAACGCAGCGCCAGAATGTTCTGTATGCGTTTGTGGCATTATATGCACACTCAAATAGAGCAACCAAGTTTTATTAAGTGTCAAATTTGGATCTCAGTTGAATTTATTTTTAACTTTACCCTTTGGCTATCTGCAGGCCTCGCATGTCAAACTGTTCAAGGTGAATTCTACCCATTTTAAAGAGCATTTCTGCATAAGTAAATTGGTAAAATGCATTTTAGGCCAATATCCACCCTGGACTGTTGTAAAACAAGATCTCAGGCGTCAGGTAGCGTTTACGTAACCATTTCATGTAATAACTTTCTGCAAGGGAGCTTTTAGAGACTCTCGAGTTTTTATTGTATTAACTGGCGATGTAATTGGTGAAATTCCTCTTTAACTCGTCCAGTAAGGCGCAGGGAGGTGAGGTAATGATTAGAAGCTCTGGCTCTGGAATGTTTCATGTCGTGATTATAAAGGGCTGTAAACTTTGTGGTGTTTTCCATGGCAGAGCTGTTGTTTGTTTAAATGCGAGGGAAGGTTTGTGTGGCCTATGAGGGATTTTCTTCAGTCAGATTTCACAAAGGTGCTTCAGCTCCAGAGTCTCTCTGCGTTCAGCCGCGTGCTGAAACTCTTATAGTTCCCTTAGGAAGTGACCTGTGACCCCCAACGGACGTGTGTTTGGGCTCCTCTCCAGACTTGTGGATTAACAATTAGACTGTTAATGATAAATATCTGTCTGTCTGTCAGTCTGTCTGTCTCTCTCTTTCTTTCTGCCTTTCTTGTGCTCTCTCTCTTTTTCTCTATTTCTTTTGCTTTCTTGTTCTTCTGTCTCTTCTGTCTCTTTCTCTCTTTGTCTCTCTGTATCCCCCGCTCTCCCTATACCTCTCTACCTCTGTCTCTTTCTCTCTTTCTTTCTCTCTCTCTTTCCCTCTGTCTCTCTCTCTCTCTCTCTTTCTCTCTCTCTCTGTGTCTCTGTCTCTTTCTCTCTCTCTCTGTTTCTCTCTTTTTCTCGCTGTTTCTCTCTCTCTCTCTCTCTCTCTCTCTCTCTCTGTCTCCTCAGTTGTTTCCAAACCCAACAGAACATTTTTCTTTCTTTCTTTTTTTTCTTCCTTACATTCTTTATTTATTTCTTTCTTTTTCTTTTTTCTTTCTTTCTCATTCTCCCTCTGAACCGAACGGAACAGTCTTTTCTTTTTTTCCATCTTTCTTTCTCTCTTATTCTCTCTCTCTCTCTCTCTCTCTCTCTTTCTCTCTCTCTCTCTCTATTTCTCTTTCTCTTTCATTCTGCCTGAGTTGTTTTCAAATCTACCAGAACATTTCTTTTCTTTCTTTCTTTCTTTCTTTCTTTCTTTCTTTCTTTCTTTCTTTCTTTCTTTCTATCTATCTATCTATCTAACTATCTTTCCCTCTTTCTCACTTTCTGTTGTGGGTGTGTGTTGAGATCTGGTGTATTGTGTCTGTCGGCAGGCTGCGGGGAGGCAGTTCTCCCTCTGGGACGAGTTTCTGGTGCGCGGCAGAGAGGAGGGCCGAGAGGAAATGACAGTGGAAGAGCTGCTGAAACACATCAAGGTTGACCAAAACCACACACATACACACACACACACACACACACACACACACACACACACACACTCATCCATTCATCCTGAATATCACACCGCTCGTTAGATGGGTGCTCTTGAAGCTTCCGTCCGGCTCCTCTCCCATTGCCTCCATCATCACTTGAGGGCTGAGGACCCCCAACTTCCCCAGTGACCCCAACTTCCTCCTTCGCCTAGACATCTGATACTTTTACACACACATATGCCCCATATATATCTTACACTGGTCTTATATTTGCTCCATTTCTGTTATATATGTTTAAATACCTACATGTAATAATATGTCCCATATTTGTTATAGAGTTTGCAAATTCATATAAAGTGGTATAGTTAGATTACTTGCCATAACTTCACAATTGTGTCATTTGACCAGGGGTGCTAAAAAATATGGGACATGTTATTATTATTATTATTATTATTATTATTATTATTATTATTATTATTATTATTATTATTATTATTATTATTAT
>JBBPDB010134608.1:0-15964 GCA_037974465.1 Brachypetersius altus
AATTCCTTCCATCTATGGGTGCTTCTCTTGGAGCAAGTTGCAAATGGTCTCCTCAAACGTCTGCCAAAAGGCACGAAAGGGGATCGAACCCACGATCTTGGGTTTACAAGACCGATGCCTTGCCACTTGGCCATCGCACTGCCAGAGGGTTCTTGGATGGGATGAGAAAATTCATGTCGTGCCAATAGAAGGCACGTATACATCAAACTGGATACGTGTGCCATATGTGAAAGAGGATGGGCTCCTAATTGACTGCAGTGATAACAGTCCCTTCTTTTCAAGGTGTTTTTAAATTATAAAGCACACTTAATGGAGATGCTGGCGATTGAACCCAGGACCTCATACACGCAAAGCATGCTTTGTACCACTGAGCTACAGCCCAATGTTTCTGCAGACTTTTGCTTTTAAAAGAATGTTGTGAGCTTCTATTTACAAGACCGACGCCTTGCATCTTGGCCATCGCACCACCAGCGGCTTCTTGGATGGGAGGAGAACCACGGCAGAAAATTGACGTCGTGCCAAATGAAGGAATGTATACATCAAACTGGATACGTGCGCCATATGTGAAAGAGGATGGGCTCCTAATTGACTGGCAGTGATAACTGTCCCTTCTTTTCAAGGTGTTTTTAAATTGTAAAGCACACTTAATGAAGATGCTGGGGATTGAACCCTAGAACTCATACATGCAGAGCATGCTTTCTACCACTGAGCTACTTCCCTTCCGATGGCACTGCTGTAAATAGGCTACAAGTTTGGTACAATGTGAAATTAGGAAATTATGCAATGAAACTATTTAGGCTACAAGTCAAACACAATACACCCCAATGTCTCTGCAGCCGTTTTCTTTTAAAAGAATGTTGTGTTTTAAATGGAAAGCTAGCCTGAAGAAAACAGTGTGTTTTTGTATAGTAGCATGCCTGCTCATCTGTGTAGCAGCACGCTGAGGGAATCACAGAAACACTCTTGAGCATGGTTTGCTAGCAACTGAAAAGACACCAACCTAAAGGCACGAACTGGGTTTGTTCCTGTGATCTTCTGTTTACGAAACAGACGCCGTACCACTTGGCCACCATGCCCCAAGCAAGTACTGTGAGATAAAGTAAAAGAACAGAAGACCTCTCACCTGCAGACCGCCTAGTTACACTGCTTCGCTCTTCCCTAACCAAGCTGTATGAAAACTTTAAGGAGCCCTGGATGGGCCCTCCCGATTCTGGATGGTACTCGTACTAGAACATCCACGGGATGGTATGTTGACTTCTACATGGCACATGGTCTTGTTGAGACATACAGCTGTACATACAGAATTGAGCAAATCAATGTAGCTATGTCTTCTGTCCCCAGATAATTCTCTTTTAGGTGTTGCATGTTTTTACTGGGGTTTCTCCATGCTCCATCCCTAACTGCCTCCAGATTTAGGCTGATGCTTTTTCTTTTTGCTTAATTTAGACTTTAGATATTACATTTTTCTTTTTCTGTGTTTTTGTGCAGTCTTAACATAAGCAGATTCTTCTGAGATCAGTGCAGTTTTCTGATTCTGATATAATAGCTGTAGTTCCAGTTGAAGGGAACACTTCAGAGCCACTTGACAGGTAAAGAAAGAGGAAAAGGTCTTTGCATCCACCTCCATGTTGCCTGCATTTTGGCCGCTCGGGCACTCTTTAGACCCTTTTACCCACCAATTTGTGGGCGAAGACTATCCTGAAAGTTCTCATAGGTCTTTTCTATTAGATTATAAGAAATTTAAATTAAATTATAAGAAATTTGGGCATTTTTACACAGTTTTAAAAATTCCAGTAGCAATTATTATTATTTATTTTTTATTTCAGTAACCTTTGTGTGACACAACACCAAACAAAGCTCAGCATGACATCTGACACCTGGAGTATCAACACAACCTGGGGAAATGTCCATATAAGGAGTTCTTTGGCTGTATCACAACAATTCTTTTTTGTGTTCTAGAGGCTAAACAGTCTATTCAAGTGCATTAATGTACAGTTAGTCAATATGTAATTTTTCAAATATGATGCTTTATTGCTATATATGTTTAATACCAGTCTTGAGCTTTCTCCATTATTTCAGATCACAATCAGCTTTGAGCAAATTTTCTGTTTTTACAGATTCTTACAATATATACAATCTAGAAAATTATGGGTGCAAATCCTCTTTTATCCAAGTCTGTTAGATTTGATTAGATTAGATTCAACTTTATTGTCATTACACATGTACAAGTACAAGGCAAGGAAATGCAGTGGCACCACTGAGACCATTAAGCAAGGTACCGTCCCGCATCTGGGGTGCAGTGTTTCTGGTTATCTGCTGTCTCACTTGGTGAATGGGTTAAATACAGAAGAAATTAGTGCTGTTTACACTGTGTGCTGTAGTGTGCTCACGTATTACAAGTTCACTGTACAAAACTCAAGCTGTCACTCTAATAATTCCTGTCCCTCCTCATCTTGTCCCTCCTCCTCACTCCCAAAGCAAACATGTTCAACTCTGCCACCCACACCTCTGCTTCATTTCAGAGTGATGTATAATAGCAACATGTAAAAATGTCTACACAGTTTAAGTGAAAAATGTAGCCCACTGGAGAATGCGGGCATCGATCCCGCTACCTCTCGCATGCTAAGCGAGCGCTCTACCATTTGAGCTAATTCCCCCATGGGCGTGTTAGCTGAATTTGGGGGTTATAGCGTTATTACCGTAGGGTATTTTCGTTCGTTGTTAGGATTAACCAATAGTTTGTATAGTAATATCCGTTCACATCAATATTACAGCTTTAGAAACAATACTATCTAAATTAATTATATCGTTTGCATTGTTTTACGGTGCAAAACACTGCCACCACAACCGCAGCAGACCCAGACTTTTATTTTGAAATTTTTGCAATAATAACAGGTGGTCGTTCGAGTGAATGAATAAAATGACGTGGAAAAAAAGAAAAAGGTTTCTAAAATGTTCTGTTAAAATGTTCTGTTAAATCGCCTTTCGAGAAAATAGTGATCTCTTCTTATCAGTCCATGGCATCAGCTATAATCTAAAACTGTGATAAACACTAATCGGACAAAAGTATTGGGACATGCCTATTTGGGCTAGATCTCTTACTTCCAGTGAAGGGTAATCTTAATGCTTCAGCATAACAAGACATTTTGGACAACGCCATCCAGTCTGTTATAGTTATAAAGCAACTCCATACAAAAATATACGTGTTGGAGTAGGATAAACCTATTAGGCCCACCAGTGGGTAATTTAATTTGTCACGGCATTAAGTGGACAGAACAAAGTTAGGAGCAGCAAAAATTAAGATAAAAATAGAATAACCGTATAAAATAGAATAAAAATAAAGGATTAAAGTCTTTTTCGATGTAATGCACATGTGTCCCAAAACATTTGTCCATATAGAGTTGTTCAGCATAGTCAGAAGCAACCTGGTCAGCTACAACATTATAAATGATATGAGCTAAGCTAAGAAAACCTTATTAGTCTCACAGGTGGGGAAGCAGCAAAGTGGAAAGAATACAAGCTATACAAAAAAACAAACTATTATAAAATGTTCACTATATAAATAATACAAAAATGTAATTGCAGACGTGTTTGAGGATGTAATAGACACGCACACACAGACATAAAAAAAATGTAGACATGACAGAACAATGGTAGCACCAAACATTGACAGAAACAGTATTTTTTCACCCGAAAAATTACACATGTTGCACCAGAAATATTGAATACACGTTAATTTATTATCATTATTATTGTTATTGTTATTATTACTGTTATTATTATTACATCACACGATTGCAGCTTTGGGGCTCCGGGTTATGACGGTGACTTGAAACAAAACCAGTAGAGAACAGCATTTTACACAATTCAGCAGAGTTGTAGCACTTTAACAGTTGTTGAGGTGTCAAATGGTGTGATGCATACTATATGAACCAAAAGTTTTGGGGCGCCAATACACCAACGGAGACTTTAATAACATTGCATTTACATACATAGACTTTAATATAGATCCCCCTTTGTAGCCTTTTTCACTCATCTTGGAAGGTTTTTTTTTACGATATTTTACAGTTTCTGTGGGAATTTGTGTCCATTCATTCTGCAGAGCATTCTGGCACTGATGTTGGATGAGAAGGTCTGGCTCGCAATCTCCGTTCCAGCTCATCCCAAATGTGCTGGATGAGGTTGAGGTCAGAACTCTGTGTGGGACAGTCGAGTTTTTCCACACCAAACTCATCCAACCATGTCTTTATGGAGCTTGCTTTGTGCACACGGTCACAGTCATGCTGGAATGGAGAGGAAAAGGTTCTTTCCCAAACTGTGTCCACAAATTAAAAGCATGCCATAGTCCAAAATGTCTTGGTCTGCTGAAGCATTAGGATTACCCTTCATTGGAAGTAAGGGGCCATCCCAAACAATGAAAAACAGATGTGTCCCGATGCTTTTCTCCAAATGGTGTAGTTCAGCGTGTTTCCTTGAATAAAAAAAAGGGATATTTTTGTGGCGCATTCGTTTTTTCTGTTAGTACTGTGTTTAACTATGGTATTTTCACAAAAATAAGACATGATTTAGGAAGTGTTGATGGCATTTATTTACACATATATTTACACATTTAAATAATAAGAAAGGTATAGCACTTTGGAGAATGCAGGCATTTATCCCCTCGCACGCTAAGTGAGCGCTCTATCATTCAAGTTAATTCCCCACTGGAGACTCACCTAAAGTTCACAACATAACATTCACTCATTTTCTGTAACCGCTTAATCCTTACTAGGGTCGTGGGTACCAGGTATGCATTCGGTACTACACAGTTTGAGCAGCAGTACTTAACTTATTTATATTATTTTATTTAATTAAAGGATATCCAGTGTCGCTGGTTCACTGGTGGTCCTTCCCGGGACCACTTTTGGCAGATACTAACCACTGCTTACTGGGATCCAGCTGTAATTCAGCCTTTATGCTTGCACCTTTTACGGTAACAAATTAACTTCAAGAATTTACTTGCTGCCTTCTGGTCTTGGTTCCATGGTGTAATGGTAAAAATCACAGGGGAAACTGTAGTTTGATTGGGGCATCTGATGACCTAGTAGTTAGAGTGTTGCCATTGCGATGAGAAGGTTGTGGGTTTGAATCCCAGGTCTGCTTGTGGCACTGCTGAAGTACCCCTGAGCAAGGTACTGTCCCCAAGCTGCTTCATTTGATGAATGGGTTAAATGCAGAAAAAGATGTTTTCACATGTGACTGTAAGGGGCCACTTTACTCTATATGCCACTGTTATGAGAAAGGGTAAAACGTGCTGAAATGAGGCGATGTGAGGCGAAATGAGGCGATGTGAGGTGTCAAAATGAGGTGCTGGACAGATGGCGAGGACTAACACAAACAGGACTTAAATACATACAGAAATCAGTGGGCAAAACACAAACAGGTGAAAAACAGAATACACGTGACACAGAACTGAAACAAAAACAGAACCAAAAAACAGAAAGGCAGCGGCCTCTACCGGTCGCTGACCGAACCGTGACAGTATGCATGTTCTGTGAAGCATGTTATTTATTGTAAAAGAAATGTTCACAGAGATGGCACAAAAAAATTTACATGTTTATTTGAGTCTTTTAAATCATAAGTTGTCAAAACTCCAGTGACCAACCTAAGACAAGGCCCAGTCTTGTAATTTTATTCTTTATACTAATAAGTAAATCAATTAAACACATGTATTTTGTATTTAATGGGTTTAAACAAAGGCCACAGCTGAACATGAGCATGGCCAATTAAAACAAAAATAATAGGCCTACTTCATTCACATTCCACATGTAAACTAACTTCAGAACCAAACGGCTACTGAACCTTGCATACTGGCAGTGAGCAGTATTAAAAAACATCATTTAAGCTTAGAGAATTTGTACAGTATATTTAGACATTGAGTGCAGCACAAAAATATTTATGTAATTAATTAATAATAAATAAAAGGACAACATTTCCACAGGGTTCCAGATAAAAACCAACATGTTGTGATGAAAGTGAAAACAAATGTGACATTTCATAAAATACACATATAAATGTTTATTACAATCTATTTTGAAATATATGTCACTCTATCACTGTAAGTGAACACAGAAAGATGAATTTTAGTTTAACTCATTTGTAAAAATACAGCCACGTTTGTTAAATCGATAAACTTAACAGTATTAAGGAACTGAAGCTTAAGTCACAATGAGTTTTATTATGAAATCCATGTATATACAATATTCCATTATATATACAAGCTAGGTATGACTATCCTGTTGTTGAGCTGCATCCTTTTGGGTGGACATTTTCGAGGTCCTAGTTGCTGATACAGTACTCTTCATTGGGGTGGTACCAGTTTTACTCTTGGTTTGACTAACAGATCCTTTCCTTGGAAGACCCTTTTTGTTATACTTTTTTGAAGGATTTGACAGCTTTCTCAAGATTTCTATAATAACCATAAAGGATGTTTTATATTTATTCTGTTGCATAAAGCAGAAAACACTAAACTATGCAGAGTTGCCAGTTTATTAGGTACTTTTAGTGGTACAACACCAGTTGTTGCTTGTTGGTCTTTCTGCAATCAGTTTTGTCCTCAGTAACTGAAAAGCTGCTCTATTGGGTTGAAATCAGACTGACTGAGCCATTGAGGAATATCCCCTTTTGTTTCCATGAGGAACTCTTGGGTTGCTTTCACAGTATGGGAACTGGCCACACCTGGCCATAAAACTGCTTGTCATTCACAAGCCCAATTACTTGACTAATATCTTCAATATGAATGACCTAATAAAGTGGCAACTAAGTGTTGATCAATGTAGCAACAGACCGGCAAATAAGTATTTTTACAAAACAAAAAATGTCACAAAATAAAGAAAAGCTTGGCACCACACATAAAGCACAAGTTTTTTCTTACCTTCTAAATCCAGATTGTTATTCCCCAAGTCACCGTCATGTACTGTGGAATAATGAAACCCTTCATGGCCCTCAATTCCTGATTTTTAAAAAATAAAACATTTACTAAAAAAGTGCTTTAAAGCAGCATTTGGCTGCAGGACATAGAAATGTATTGAGTAATTTCAAGACAAACCCACGTGACACGCATATTAAGATGTAGCACTGTCTTTCTTTCAGTAAAGTGCTGAGAGGTTCCATACTGTTGTTCCTTTCTGACAGGTTCATTAGTTCTCCAGTCCTGTCCAGCAAGTCCACAATCCCTACAAAAAATAAAGGCTGCACTCTTACCAAACTCTCAAGCACTTCCTTTCTCGTTTATCTCTTTTCTGAAATAAAAGTAGGTTAACAAGGTTACCCTAAATTTGAATATTCATTCAGTATGTCAATTTTCATTTCTGTATTTAGTGTTCTGACATCTTTATAAAACAGCTGCACAGCTAATCAGCAATTCTGTACAAATGTTGTATAAACCTTGGCAAGGCACTCGACTTCCTAAGGTACTGCACTCACAATGTAATTTATGATACTGAAGTTGGTCTCAAATGATGGCTTAAATGGTGCCAAGTTACATTTATGGTGTCAGGAAAAAATCCAGCAAGACTGGAGAACCATGCCAGCAATGGATCTGAAACAGTACAGCAGCTAAAATGACACAGAAAATATGTTGCTTAACAAAGTTATTAAGAGGAATGTGTCTTAGACTTTTTAATCCTCTTTATTGCTGCTGTCAAGGGTGACAAAAATCCCATCAGACTTGTGTCTCCTTATCTGAACGATAACTTGTAGCATAACACAAAATGTATCTGGAGATCCTGGTAAAAAAAATCTAGTATATTGTACTGACACATTAAAGCCAGACTGTATTTCTATAATAAAGAAATTTAAGAAATCAGAATATACCTTGAGGATCCAAAGTGCACTTGTCTTTCAAACAATGAATAAAGTTTACGATACGGCAGTTTAAGTTGAATATCTCCATTCTTCCCTCTGATACAAGTACAGTGAGAAAAATAAATCCAGGTTCATGATAAAATTAAGCAAAGGATTCAATTTTAAAGTTAAGTTTTAAAAAAGCCGAGTCCGGTTCAGTTTTAATTAATCATGGACTTACCGCTAAGTATTACAGTAACAAACATCCTTTCTGAATTGGTTAGAGAAACGCCTTCTTGTTGACTCTGCAGCTTGTGGTTCTGATCTGCACAGACATATTTATACAAAAATATTAACAGAAAAAACAAAAGAATACATAAAAGTAAGACTGGAGTAATCAGTGTTGTATCCAGTGGTCACAAGAGGTACTAAAACAATAAATAACTGCGTGCTACAGCCACATGCAGTGACAAAAGAAAATGCCAAAGGCTTTGTGTGGGCACACAATTAACACACCATTGAAAAGCCTGTCTCCATGGAGTCAGTACACAGAAAGTCTTGAAACTACTTCTTGTAATAATGGAGAACTCTCTCTGTCTTCTTGCTATGACATGTGATTCTGCTGATTTCCACAACAATAAAATCATCTTAGAAATGTTTTCTGACTTTTCCTTCTTCTATATCTTTTCAACATTGAAAGAAGCAAGAAAGAACGGTTAAAATTAAATAATTAGAAAATTTTAATAATAGTAAAGTAATAATAATAATCAATAAATAGTAATGTGGTCACTGAACAATGTACAGCACACAGTGTGAACAACACAAAATTCTTTCTTTGCATTTAGCCCATTCATTGGGCTGTGGGCAGCCCCCAACAAGGGTGCACAGGGAGCAGTGTGTGGGTACGGTATCTTGCTCAAGGGTAACCGAGTGGTGCCACTAACAGTCCTGGGACCCACAACCCTTCCTAATCACTAGACCACCAGCTGCCCCAAACATTTTACATGTAATATGAGACAGTTGTCAACATTATTTTTTACACAAAAAAATGTCCCACAGTTTTGCCATCATTTCCAGCAAACCAATGAAGTAAAAAAGTCGGAGCATTGTTTAAGTGCGGAAACAGACTATGAACATTAATCTGAAAGCGAAAACATGTACAGTTTTGGTATATCTTCATGGCGGTTTTGCAGGAGGATAGATGGATTAATATGACGTTTTAATATGAATATACTTTACACCCTTGTAATTCAGAAGTATCAGTACTAAATATACCAACAGTGGAACTATTTTCATTTGGGTGCAATATAAGAAAGAGGATGAGAAAGAGGATGTCATTATTTTTTCCCATGTGGGAAAAAGGTTTAGAAGTGGAGTTTCTCATTTGGGGATATCAGCTACGAAATGATGACGCAACTTCATTTTTTTAAAGAGGGGTTATATCTAAAAAGGTCTGTGGTTACTTAAGTTGATTTTATATACTTAAATCTCAGATTTATTCTTTCATTTCAAATGTATTTGAAGCACAGAGTTAAAACAATGAATACTGTATCACTGTTAGTCATTGACCTTTTATGATACTTAACCCCGAGGGACAAATGTATGCTTGAGCATGAGTGCATAAGAAATTCTCACCATCTCTTGAGATACACTGGTGCAACCCTCTGTAACCTGAAACCATTTGGGACATTAGAATGGATGGGAAAACTAGTAAATATGGACTCATAGGACCCCATAGTGTGTGACAGAACACAAATCTCAAGAGGAAGATTCTCTTGGGATAGTTTACTATTTTCTCTACCCCTGAAAAGTCACAGTGAAGCACAGAATGTTTACTTCAGCTTATGTGCTTCTAAAGGTCCCTTATGTGGCTGCAGTTGGTGACACCTGGGATGCTAAATGTGGTCTAGTGATGTCGATATTCTTATTTATTAAGCTCTTACATTTATTTAGCTCTATTTTCTGCAGGATGTCCTTCTGTTATACGTAACGCCCTTAGGGAACCCATGTTTCAGTTATTATTCAATGCAGTTTATGGTTAATCCTAACCAAATGAAT
Source organism: Brachypetersius altus (assembly GCA_037974465.1). Taxonomy (NCBI): domain Eukaryota; kingdom Metazoa; phylum Chordata; class Actinopteri; order Characiformes; family Alestidae; genus Brachypetersius; species Brachypetersius altus. The sequence goes on from JBBPDB010134608.1 coordinate 9,883, forward strand.
CACTAAGGCAAAACAAAGAGCATACACAGTGATTTTATTGTATGTTAATAATTGTACTTCAAAATAACCAAAAATATACACAAAAATATAAAAGACTTGTCTTTATAGAAAACAGAGTCAATAAAAAAACAAGAAGTCAATCAAGTCAAACTGGTTCAGAAATATTGGTAATCACACTAGTATAAAACAGTTTTGTGTTGTGTTTCAGAACGCATTACAATCTTGTACAGCTAGTTGTTATAGTGAAACCATTATCATTTAAAGGTGTTCTGTCATCTAACAGCATGACTGAGTGAGTTTAACTAGTTTAAATTTTGAACTTTCTCATGAAATTCAGTCTTAAAGGTCTCAAAAACATTTTCTATATAAAGGTTACATAAATATAACCTTGTTTGCTTACAACACACCTGGAATCTGTAAAAGGCTTGCAGCAAAAGAAATGATCATGACAACCACACCTAAAAGTTTTTCAGTAAGGAAGTGAGTGATGTGTTGATAAAGTGCTGAATTTCATCCCTTCCTTTTCTTTTCTCCAGTACTACAGTTACGGCATTTATCAGACGCTTTTTATCCAAAGTGACTTCCATTCCTTAAGTACAGGGGGCAGTTTCCCTGGAGCAACTTGGGGTCAAGGGTCTTGCTCTGGGACCCAGTGGTGGTGCTGAAGGTAAGATTCGAACCCATGACCTCTTGGTTCAGAGGCAAGTATCCTACCACTAGGCCACTGCCACCAGTACTAGACAGGCCCTGCTGGTGTTGCATGTCTTTGCCTTAAAGAATATATAATGCAGGTTGGTATCTATTGCTGGCACCTGGCTGGCGTACTCTGGGAGTGTTACTATTCGATGTTTTGTTCATTGGCAGCTGCTCACTGCACTGCCAGCTTCAGTGTAGAGGACGAGGCTGCTGGTCTTCCCGTTGAACGAATCTGTCATGCTGGTATGAGCCGAGGCCTGACTGCTTCCTTTGCTCAATAAAGGATGTCGTCGCCCTAAGATGTGATGGCGCACTATCTTTCGGAAAGTATGCCGGAACTCCCGGATGCGATAAGCGTAGATGAAAGGGTTTACCACAGAATTAGCATGAGAAAGGATAATAGCCAGGTACATAATCCAGAGAGCTGGTCGCTCACACTGAGGACAAAAGAGAGTAAAGCAGTTGATAATGTGCAGCGGCAGCCAGCAGACTGCAAACAGTCCGACTATGATGGCTAGAGACTTAGCTGCCTGGACCTCCTTCTGCAGGGTGGAGCGCGACTTGAGCTGACATGGCATGGCTTTCAGCTCAATGCACTTGAGCTGCCGGCGGGCAGCCATAAATATGCACAGGTATATGGCAAGCATGAGGAGCAAAGGCACTAATACACAGGCAAAGAAGTTAAAGTAGACCATGTAATCCATCACCACCACTTCCTCAAACAGACATGGCATCATGCCAGGAGAGCAGCTATTGTTGAAGCACTCCACTGTTTTGGCCTTGTGCCAGCCCAGCATTGGTGTCAGCCCAATTATGATAGACAGAATCCAGCAGATAGCAATAATACCTTTGGCACGTTGTCCAGTCACCAAGCTGTTATACCTTAGAGAGAGAGAGAGATCTGGCTTAGTTTAGAACAAAAATTTCTAAGACTTCATGCTTCTAAATTACCATGTTCATTCTTTGCCCCTTTTTCAGGCATTATTTTGCTATTAGAGAAACTGACACAGCTTTCCTTACAATGGTGGTGATAATAACCAAAGGTTTAGAAATGACATAATGCACACATCTTCCTTTTTATATTTAATGTTGATGATATAGCAGTAAATCCAAAAAATATAACTCTCTGTCTTCAGACTAAACCTTATCTCAAAACTATGTTTCAGATGGCAATGTATTCCCAACCATCTACATGATGACTCCTGTGATGTATCTTTTAGAAGAATCGAATGCTTTGGATGTCTGGCTCTTTATCACCACCGCTGTGAACAAATCTGATTCTGCACGTTTTCGGCAACCTCTGAAAAATCTGTGAAAAATGTATCAAGGGAATAACAAGAAATGCTACTGAAAACAACTGATCCCTATAATCTCCTTTTCTTTTTTTACTCCTTTAAATAACCCATAGAACCCCAATTTCATTTACAGAATGTTCCAGAACCAGACTCACAGGAGAAATAAATGTGAAAAAAAATGCAAAGTGAAATGTCAAATGCTTGAGTTGGAATCTATTTTCAGAGTACTTGTGGTTAGTGTGGGAGAACAGCTGAGTTTCTTGACCTGTTTCTTCTCCAGATGCGGAAGTTCAATATGCGATGCTGTACAAATAATTCCTTATTTACCCTTAGGGATTGCTGCATGTTAAGAAGCAGACACGTTTAACATATCTTGCTGTATACAGTCAGAGAAATGTATGAATTAGATTGAATAATAGCAGACGATCAGAACATATTCTGCAGAAGATCAGAACATATTCACCATTACACGATTTAACTATATATATCTCGTATTATCTCTTAAAGATTATAGTTGCTATTTAGGGACACCATCAAAACCACTGAAAAATGTTATTTGTATTAACACCACAAATATCAGAGATGCTAGACTATCAATAAAAAACTTAAAGAACACTGTCTTACTACTGATAATACACATTTCAAAAACTAGAACAATTAAACTTGAACTTCATACACTCTTGATTCATCCACTCACCTAAGTGGGATCTTGATGGCAATACAGCGGTCAATAGCAATGGCCAGTAGACTGAAAATGGAACTTTGTGTCAGCACTAACACAAAACAGGCGATAAACAGGCAACCATAAAAATTGGCGCAGAAACCAGTACTGATCACGACGGAGAAGGGGATCGCCAAAACACCTACAGCGATGTCTGCCACGGCCAGGGAGACAACAAAGAAATTGGTAATGCTCTGGAGATTGGTGTTAAGACACACTGCCCAGCACACAAGCACATTGCCCAGGATGGAGAACAGGGCGATCAGTAGCTCCAGCAGAATGTACATCACATTGGAGGCATCACTCAGCATGGCAAGCTCGTTGGAGAGGAGGGACCAATCCGTACCGCAACGTCCATGTCAGCAGCTACTGACCAGAGTCTACCTCAGCCCTGCAAAGAAAACACCTCAGAATCTTAGAGAAGAGATTGCTGGTGAGATCATTCATCTGTACAAAGCTGTTAAGTTTACTAAGTGCCAAATGTTTTTCAAGCGAGTAGAACAATCTGGAAAAACTGTTCTCCATAGAAAAGATTCAGGTAGTTGATCAGTTACTCACTATTAAAATGCATGGTAACAGTTGGGTCTGACACATTAATCCTTATCCCACATGTTGCTGCTTCTCCTGTGATTCAGTATTCCACTGCATTCTGAAGTTGAAGAAGGGTCAGGACATCATCAAGCTGAAGTCATATTCCTGCGTATTTATAGAAAAATGTAGGATAACCCGACGAAGAACTTAAAAGAAGAATTTCTTTTATTAAATAGTCAGTCGACCAGAAAACAAGAGATTTTTAAAAATCTGACTGAATAAATGTTTTAGCCAAACAATACATTGCTCATGTACCTTCATAACTATGTAATAATCCCAAAAGATGTATACTTTATAACAATGAGCATTTGAAACCAAAACCCATAAAAATAACAGTTACAAAGAGAAACCAGTCACTTGGCAAAATAACAATATTAAAACAGCTTTATATATTCTATCTGCGTTTTTTAGGCCATTGTATGTTAAAATGGTTTACCAATGGATATACAGCATTCTGAAACTAAACTCTTCACATTAATATTCAATCAGGATAATCGCACAATGAAAATGAATTCTCAGAAAGGGTTTGACAAACATGACAAAGAGTTTAAGGTTTTGACTTGGCCTCCAAACTCCCTATTTTTCTATTGGATTGAGCATTTACAGGATTTGCATGACAAACTAGTCCAACCCAATGAAACCCCACCTTGGAAATTAAAGAACCTAAAGTGCTGATAATGTTTTGGCACCTGATACCACAGCACACCCACTAAGATCTTGCAGCATCCAGGCCTTGATGGGTCAGAGCTTTTTTGGGAGCTCAGGGGGGACCTACACATTATTAGGTATGTTGTTTTAATGCCATGGCTGAAGATGTTAAGGTACACTATATGTACAAAAGTATTGGGACGCAGGATCAATCTCTGTTCCAGTTTATCCCAAAGGTGTTGGATGGGATTGAGGTCAGGGCTTGTCCACAAAGTTGGAAGGATGGTGTTGTCCAAAATGTATAAGTATGTGGAAGCATTAAGATTGATCTTCACTGGAGTCTAGCCTAAACTCTGAAAAACAGATGTTTACCAAAACATTGGTCCACATACAGTGTATGTGCATGTTGTCAAAATCCTAAAACTGGAAGTATGGGCCAAAAATACACTGATCAGCTTAAAACACTAATATTGGGAAGGTTCCCCTCGTTCCAGCGAAGCACCTCTAAACTGTTAAGGCATGGACTCCATAAGGGCTCTAAAGGTGCTCTGTCATATCTGACAACAAGATGTTAGTAGCTGATGCAGCAAGTGCTGTATACTGTGACAGGAAAAATTAAAGGCCAAGTGTGATCGTGTTTCTCCAGCCACTACTGAACAAGTTTTACAGTGTGGCAGGTTACGCAGTCCCAGTCACAGCCAGCTGTAACGCACTGTGTGTTCTGACAGTTTCTATGATAGCCACCATAAGCTTTTTCAGCATTAAGCAGTACAGTAAATCAGACCAGGCAGGATAGCCTTGGCTTCCCATGCAGATTAGTAACCCTTGTGTGCCCATGATCTTGTTGCCGGTTCACCAGTCATCCTCGCTTTGTGGGGAAACCCTGCACAAGACCTGCTGTATTAGAGATGCCCTATTTGGCCCTTGTCAAAGCTGCTCAGACTAATATACTTCCATAACATCAGACTGTTTACTTGCTGCCTAACATACCCCAGCCCCTCACAGAGGTCATTTTAACAAGCTGATCAATGTCATTCACTTAAGCAGTGCTTTTAATGTTATGCCATGCATGAATCATTAAAGTTAACAGCATGTTTTCACACAAAAGGGACTTTGTACTTACCTGCATGGAAACATTCTGTTTTTGAGATAAACTTGGCTCTCATGGTGTAATTTGGGCGTATCAAATTATGTTTACACCTGAACCTCTGGAACCTGCTTACTCTAATCTTTATTAAGGACGTGCTATGAAACACAAACAAGAACTGAAGGTGCAATAATATTAAAAATCAGAACTGCAGCTCAGTTTAACTCAAATTATTCCATTTTAACATAAAAGTTAACATGCTGAAGAGTAGTAATGATACAGCTATTTCAGTTTCAATGGATATAATTTAGCAGCAAAGTCAATACATAAACTGTGAAACAAATGGGAAATCCCTGGTTAATAATCACACTGTATGGCAGATTTTTAACATATTCTAAAGATTCTAAACTCACATTTTGATGAAATGCCACCAAAGTGAACTTTTTGGAGTTTTGCTCCTGAAAAAGGACCATCTTATAAATTGTTAGAACACCAGCTTTTCTCTGCAGCTGAATGCCCTTTAGACTCTCAGTCAGAAGTAACCTAACCTGGTGTAGTACTCTATAGACTTAACAGGTACAGATAGAGGAAATTACTCTATTCACAACTTAATCTGTCTGTTAACCAAATTAAGCAATGACGAAACCAGAAGAAAGGTTCAGGTGTGAATGTCAGTGTATGTGATACACTCACATTATACCAGGAGAGTAAAAAAAAAAAAAGTATATCACTATTGTTTTATACAATATTGACCACACTTGATTCAAAATTCCAAACAAAAAAAATTGGAGACAGTTTAAAAATAATACATATAAATGATGTATTATACCTTGGAAACTACAGAACACTCTTACATCATTTTACAATTGCAACAATTAAAGTAGTGATGTTAAGAGCAGAGTGTGTGTGTCACGGTCACGGCCTGGATTGGCGTAGCCGTGCCATGTTTTTGGTTTTTTCTGTTTCTGTTCTCTGTTCCTGTTTTCTGTTTGTTTTTATTCCAGCGTTTTGCTGAGGAATCTGAGTTCTGTTTATGTCTGTTCT
>JBBPDB010134655.1:0-15960 GCA_037974465.1 Brachypetersius altus
ATTCAGTATTAAGGATAAGAATGAACACAAACACAGAAACAGAAGATTCAGTATTAAGGATAAGAATGAACACAAACACAGCTGTAATTCACAGACACATGTTCACAGATCCACACATTTCTTATCTTATAAATCCTGACGATCAGAAATTTTAATACAGTGTTCTGTTGCATATTAAATTGTAGATCTTGGGTAAAATGGTAGATTTTCACAAGTTTCTCACAATGAGCTTCTGGATTTGTGTCCATTCCTCTTGGTGAAACAGTGTAACTGAGTCAGTGTTACAGGCCTCATAGCTCTGATTCTGAAAACTCGCACTGGACTGAGGACAGGGCTTTGTGATCAACACTCCAAAACCTTCGCTTTAGTGTTCTGAAGCAGTTGCTCAGCTTTGGCAGCATGTTTGGGGTCTGTATTTAATTAGAAGGAGGTTTAAACTTCCTCCTTTCTGTCTTGGGATGTTTCTGGAACATGTCCTTCATTTTCCTTCCTCATGATGCCATCTCTTCTAGGAAGTTCAGCAGGATTTCATCCACCTTTTCACTCCAGACAGGTAAAAGGGTAAAGGCAGCCCTCACGGAAATTCTCTACGGTCTCCTATGGTTTTCAGAAGCTTCTATGGTCAACGACATCATTTTCTGGATTTCTGTACAGTTCACTTCTAAAGTAAACTCTAAATTACTAAAACTGACCACAAAGTTCTTCCCCTAAAATCTCCTCCTGGATCGAGGAGATGAACTGATGAACTGATTAACCCTCTGGCCCTCCTCTGGGACACTTCTGTCACTCACTCTCCTTTGCTCACCATTTTATTTGTGTTCATGCATAAGCCTACTCCTGGAGCGCTAGGGGAAAGAGAGTCCAAGACTAGGCTTAATCTCTGACTGGGAAACTGTGTTTCTGACCTGTGAAGTCATTGGTGGCAAGGATAAAGTAATGAATTGATTTTTATCATGTAAACAATAATGATGCGCTGTTTTCTGAAGTCTGTCCACTTCTGATCCGATTCCGATAGCTGTCTGTCGATACCGATACAGATTCCGCTTTAATACATCTTTTCTACTTTAATATTAGAATTATTTTTGTTGAAATTGTGCTGTTTGTTAGTGAGGTTACATCACAGAATAAATAAACTACTAAGCTCTTATTAGAAGAGCCAAAATAAACACAACTGCACTGAATTTAAAGGCGTTCCAAAGGAGTTTATTTATGTCACACTTCACAACAAGGTAGCAGTAACAGCTGGAAAAAATAAAGTGCAAAACTAATACATTTTAAATCACGTGAATCCGAAGATACGACACGAGCAGAGTGTTATCTAACCACTTCTGTATTTAAGGTGGACCAGCCGAGTTATGAGATGCTTTAACCTTGTCTAGAGATAGAGAGAGGGGGAGCAAACAAAACACACAAAATAGCCCCTAAAGAACCTCAGAGTCTTGAGGGAGAGCTGAGAGTCTTCTCTGATATTCCTTTCTCTTTTGAGTTGTCTGCTGCCTGGTGCCTTTCATATCAGATATCATATGGAATCGGGCCAGTCTCTAGTGAACAAGGAATAAAAAGGGCTTCCTTTACAACAGAGAGATCATCCAACAAAAGCAGAGCTGAACCAGCACACTTCGGTTCAGCGTTCAACACTGACAGCTAAACTGATTTAATGTACATTTAATGTTTCATTCCAAAAAGAAAACACTTAACGCTTAATAGTACTTATTATATCTACTGAACAACAGACACCTGAAAGTTGCTGTCGCGGCTCGGCCAGGGGCCAGTAGGGGCGGTTGTTTTGATTTAGTTTTGTGCTTTTATTTTGGGATTTTGTTCATGTTTTGTTTCCTGTTTCACGTTTCCAGGTGTCTTGTGTTTGGGTTAAGTGATTACGTTTGTTGATTGGTTTTCTGTCTGTGTCCTGTGTGTATTTAGGTTTCAGTTAGATGGACCTCATTATCGGCACATCGCCTCATTTAGGAGCTCAGCCCTGTGTTCATGTATCGGCCATCGCGCCAGGCTTCTGTTCTTGTTCACGCTTTGCTTTAATAAAGAACCTGAAGTCATGGATGCCTGCATGCCTCGTATCTGGAATTCTAGGGGTAAATCATGGCAGCGGGTTCACCCCCCCGCAGCCGTACAGCTGTATAAGAGATTACATTTACATTTATGGCATTTATCAGACGCTTTTCTCCAAAGCGACTTCTATTCCCTAACTACAGGGGGCAGTCTCTCCCTGGAGCAACTTGGGGTTAAGGGTCTTGCTCAGGGACCCAGTGGTGCTGAAGGTAGGATTCGAACCCATGACCTCTTGGTCTGGAGGCAAGAATCCTACCCACTGAGCCCCTCCACCCCACCTCCAGCTAATTAAAGTCCTTGATTGGCTGTTTCCGATGCTTTAGTGTGCGTCATATAAAATGCAGACTGGACCCAACCAGTAGATCTCCAGGAGGAGTGTGATGACCATTCAAAACACTGTTCGGAAGAAGCTTTCTCAGATCTGTTCAGAACTAAGCCTATCACTCCCATGGAAGGTGGCAGCAGAGAATGTGTCATGTAACCTTTGCTCTTTATGATTCTCATACAACGAGACCCTTAGAAAAACAGGTCTCGATTGGTCGCGCGACAAAAAAATGCTGCTTCAACCAACTTCCATTACGTTCCTTCATTATGTTTCTTTGCTTTGACTGTGAAACGGGATATACTGCATACACTATTTAGTGGCCAGGACACACAGACTCAGGGGATGTGAGGACCTCTAGATGGGTGTGTGTGTAGCAAACAACCATCTGAAGCATCACCAAACCACCTGCATGACGTTTTAGCCCAAAATGTAGCCGATCAACCCAAATATTTGGTGCGCCATGTCTCCCGCCAAGTATTTGCCCTAAATTTAAAGGGCCCTTCTGACCTCTTTTGCCCTTTCACATAAACAAGGTCCACTAGAAACCCTTAAACAGCCATTAATCCATTGCATCCTAATTTTTCAGCCTTCCATTATCCACTTAGAATTAAACAGGCTGTTCATGTTACTGAGCCTTGAAATATTTATATTTAAAATGAGCTCTGCTCTGATTGGCTGGTTCAAAAAGCAGTCTGTGTCTGAACAAAAATAAAACACTCAGCTTGAATGATGGTGCTGATCTGCTACTGGCTGAAACAGACAGGTTAAAGGCACATGCATTGCAATTTGTGACATCACATTCTTCAAAGCCAACTTTGCTTTTGTACGTATGGGTACATGGATGTATGTCCCAAAAAAGAAATCATTTGGCCCTCTTAACGGTGAACAATTAGGTTTTGTGAACAAATAGGAACCCAAGAACTGGCTCGGTGGAACCTGCAAGAGTAAACTGCATTAGTCCCGTAACACCAGTGCAAACAAGAACCATGTTATGGTTGATCCACCACAACATGGTAAGTTGTGATCTTGGTCAAACCAGTAAAAAAAAGTGTGGCTTCAGCAGCAAAGTCCCAGTCCTGGAGATATGCCGTCATGACCTAACGGATAGAGCTTGAACCTGAAGTCGTAGTTCCTCTGCGAGAGGCATATTCACAACCTCATAACAGCGGCGGTTTCCCGTTGACCTTTTCGTGCAGCAGCGTTAGCGCTCCAGTGGCGAACTCCCGGAGCACCTGCACCGTTTCCCTCTGCAGCTGCAGCGACTCGCGCACAAACTCCTGCTGCGTCTCGGCCAGCTGCTGCACCGACTCGGCCAGCAGCTCCAGCGAGCGGGACACGGTGGCCAGCAGCGCGTTGGTGGTGTGCTGCTCCTGCACGCTCAGGCTAGCACTGTGCGCTAACTGCTCGCGAGCATTGTCCAGCTCCCCCACCGCGGGGGGAGGGGCCTGTGGATTGTGGGCGTGGTTAGTGGAAGAGGAGACATGGGTCATGTTGGCACCTGTAGGAGTCCCGTCGTCTTCCGCGTAACAGTTATTTACAGAGGACAAAGAGGACGAAGGCAAAAGGTCGTGGTGATCATCGTCAGAGTCTATCAAACGGGAATCTGGGTCTGAAAGCACATTTACCAGGAGTGAATGGATACCTGTCCGATCTAACAATTGTCACAATGACATGCATATGTTCATTCGCATCTATAATAAATCATGAATTCTGATTCCACTGCAAACTGACTGTGATGCCGTAGTCAAGCAACAATGGAAATGATCACTGTAATGTAGTCAATCAGACCAGACCTGCTCCTTTAATAGATAAACTGTGCAAAACGGACTGTTTTCTCTCTTGCCTTCGGGCAGGCGCAGATTTAGGAACAGCTTTTTCCCCAGAACTGTCTCCCTGCTGAACACCTTGCCCCTCCACATACAGTCCTGATAATCATTGCACTATTTAATCTCTGCACATAATCACCGCACTACACTTCACACAGCCACTTATAAATATACAGATCCATCACACATATACACTTGTACATTTCTGATAATACACTTTTATACATATTTCAATCCCGGAATAGTAGATAATTAAACTGTATTTTTTTTTAATAGTAGATAATAGTAGAAAATTAAACTGTACATTTTATTCATATCCATTGCATGTTCATGATCACTGCAGCGATCTCTAAAATTGTTCATCCACTTGTAATTCCTGTGTATAGTTAATACAAACTGTATATTATGTTCATATATCCATACTGTATTCATACTTCATATATTCATACTGTATATTGTGTATATTATGCTCATACTACTGTACATCCATCTGTAAATATTATTCAGTTTCTTCTTGTACATTTCACCTTACATATACTCATAATTTATAACTCATAACTTATACCTTTATCCTGCACTTAGACCTTAACTGCATTTTGTTGCCTTGTACTCGTACATGTGTAATGACAATAAAGTTTATTAGTGTTTTAGGTGGTAAAACTAAAGACTAGACTTTAGAAACACAAAGTGTCATAAACGAACACCTTCTGGTTATAAAATGTTAATAAATGAAACATTGCGTTTTTTTGAATGTTTGCATGTGGTAGATCTGTTCATGCCATCTTAAGATGGAATCATGGATTTCACTTATAAATATGAAATGTTCCATCAGCATATTTGAAAGAACAGGTTTCATCTAAATGAAAGTATTTCAGTGTATTTTTCTGTGTATTACATTCCTATGAAAAGAGTCTATGAAAGAGTTTGTTTCCTTCACAGGAAGTTTATTTTGGTACATTATGACTGTAACTGATGTACGAAACTTTCCATTCACTGGTAGCAACAAAAACCTCATAACAAACATGTCTCAACTGATCCACTATGTTTGAAATAGAGAAGGTTGTTTGACTTGCCACAGTATGGAGTAACAGATAAAACACTGAACTGCTCCTGAAATAATGTATCAGTCACTTCTCTGCCCTACAACTCGCGTTTGCTTAGTAATAAAACATCCTTCAGTGTACAAGCGACATGAAAGCAAGTGCAGTGGTCCTCCTACCTGCAGCGTTAGAAGTGTCCTGTTGTGCATCAGTAGCACCTGCAGCGCCACCAACTGGAGGCGGCATCGTCCTCGTCTCAGCGGTCGGGCCGGGGGAGCTGTGAACAGAGCCCACTCCCAAAACGCCAGCATCAGCATCGTCATCGTCATCGATGCCGCCTGCGTCCTGTTCAGTGCTGCGGCTCCGGGAGCGCGGCGGTAGCAACACCTCCCACGGCTTCTTGTCCAGTTCTAGGATCGACTCTACGATGCACTCCGTCGGGGACAGCTCGGCCTGAGCCAGCGCCGAGTGCGACAGGTTACCAGACTGCAGCGCCGCTATTTTGCGCTTGGTGTCACATTTGAGGTCCGACCATTTCTTAATGATTTCGCCGACCTCGCGGTCGCACTCACCGATCTCATTGACACGCTCTGTAATCTCCGCCCACTTCCTCCGCTTCGTCTCAGACGGGATCCCGGAGTTGAACTTCCCTACACACACACACACACACATACACACATATACACACATATACACACAAAAAGACCTTACTCACAATACAATGCTTGAAATGTAAGCGTGTCTGTGTGTGCTTTGCATATAACTTTAAACTGTTAATTCTTGGTACATTAAAGGGCACTTCGTGGAAAACTAAAAACGTTTAAATGTTAAATCTTTTTAAATACACCATTCAACCCACAGTCGGAAACTACGCTGCTGTTTCTGATTTAATTGTGTTTGTGAACAAATCCAATGTTTTTACATACATTCACCAATTCAGCCCACAAAGGTTTAACCACAACTAATATCATGAGGTTTGTTTCAGTCTGGACTGCTTTTTGAATGTGAAGCAATATAGGCAGCCAATCAGAACAGGGGTCATTTACATATATCAGTCTTACAGACAGAGCAACAAAACAGCCTGTTTAATGTTAGAAGGGCAAAATAGACTGGAAATACTGATGCAAGAATTAATCACAAGCGTATTGATACACATTATAATTTGAGAAATAATGAAATGTGGGATGAATTGGAGAGTAAATGAATGTCAATGTGTGATGTTGAATAACAACAAATCAGCCATGTCTTAATTTCCCTCAGAACAAGGTGGCTGTTAAGGTGGAGCAGACTTGCAGATGGGCCGCAGACTACTGATGGGCTGTGAAGGTTTCTGATTGGGCCACAAAACTAACATTTGGTCCACAATTAGTTATTTAATATCATCTACTGTGGCCAAGTGGGCCTTGGCAACATGCAGTGATAGACAGGTGGGCCTTAATGTTGAAAAGGTTGAGAACCATTGGTTTAAGACACAGTGTGACGTGAAAGTGAACATTCTGTCATACGTAAATACACCAAAAAATCCTTCCTCTGTATTTAACCCATTCACCAAGTAAAGCAGTGTGTGGAGACGGTACCGTGCTCAGGGTACCTCAGAGGTGTGTAGCAGTCTTGGAAATCAAACCCACGACTTTCTGATCGCAGGGCGAACGCCCTAACCACTAGGCTACCAGCTGACTTACTTAAGCTGTAAAACAGCAACTGTATAAAATGTGTGTAAAATCGACATCAATAATCAACACTCACCCACAACAATGTGCCGATTCTTACGCACTTCATCCAGCAGAATGTGGACCTCACTGAACGTGAAGTTGGCCTTCCGTTTTTTGTATCGGACCATGTTATCCTGACTGAGGTGCAGCGAAGACGACGACGATGACATTCTTATCCTGATCTGGTTGGATCCCCCACAGACTGTCTGTCAGCCACTTGCAAGAGAGCAAAACACACATCACAGTTAAAAAGGGCTCTCCTCTCATTCTATTAACGCCAACAATTACATTACATTCATCTGGCACATGCTTTAATCCAGAGAGACTTACAGTACACTTTCAGGACAATGTGAGAATCAGAGAAGAGTAATAAATGCTAAATCTTTATGAAGTAGTGCAAGAAGCACATCAGGAGAGGAGAAGCGCTCTAAACAGTTCACTGCTTCGTTATTCACAGAATACAGCAAAGGCCCACAATAGCCAAACTATGGCACATGACTGGGTAGAGGTGTGTGTGGTATGTATGTACAGACTAATCTGTGGCGATTAGAAAAGTTTTAAACTCGTACGTGCCTCTAAGGTCCTCCGCTGCTATGCTTCTCTCTCTCTCACACACACACACACACACACACACACACACTCTTCAGGAGTGTATGAGTGGTCCTGCAGCTCTGAAAGTGGTTCAGTGGTGGATGGGCTACAGAGAGGCAGCAGAACTTGAGTGTGTTTCACAGTCCTGACAGTGTTGAAACAATAACACACAGTCACCTCCTCCTCAGACGTGCAGCAGGAGGTCTCTCCAGGCCGGACAGGTCACACGGGGTCCAGTGTCAGGAGGAGGAAGGACTGAGTGCTGTCTATATAAAACACATTTTTAACAGCATTACCACATCACTGGGAGCACAGGAGAGAGAACAGAGTCATGCTTCGTTCACTGAGAGGCCAGGGGTGCAGGCAGGGAGACGTAAACAGACTTTAGTGTTTTTATTATTGTTATTATTATTAGCCTCTCCAGCTGCACCAGCAGCCTCTGCTAATGGTGCTCAGCTAGCCCAACCATCCAGCCACCTAGAGGACCTAAAGCCCTTTAAACCTCACCAACCCCGGCGTGAGACCAGCTCCTGGGGTCTTGGAGTGATACAGGGCTTTTAAAAGAGCAGAAATGGCGCAAACCGAGGAGATTTTGTCCCAAACACGCCTCGCCGCGCTGAAATTCTAACAATAGCTAGAGCAGCTACACACCCCGAGCCAATATAAACACCCACCCGGGATACTTTCTGCCCTCTTCACACCCCACACGCGCCACGGGTGACCGAGAGCAACCGTGAGGCGCTGTCTTACCTCCAAAGCCGACGAAACGTGAAAAATTTGCGTCCGAAAATCCAGAAAGTTCGCAGCCAGGCAGCGCCGCGCAAACTCAGTGCACACTCACTCCTCCTCTTGCAGTGACGGGACTCGGCCACCCGGTAAGCAGCGGCGCTGTGGAGCATCACAGGCTAGGCTCTCACAGGGCAGCTTAGCTAGAAACATAATAGAGCTTCACATGGGCGAACTCGCTTCTAATTAAAGTGAAGTAAAGTGACTCCTTATAGTCCCGCACAAACAACAGGGTGAAATTCCTTCTCTGGATTTTAAACCATTCACCAAGTGAAGCAGCAGGCAGCCACCAACAGGGGGCGCCTGGGTAGCAGTGTGTGGGGACAGTATCTTGCTCAAGGAAATCTCTGGTGCCACTAGTAGTCCTGGGATTTGAAAGCACAACCTTCTGATCGCAGGGGCAACTCGCTAACCACCAGCCACCAGCTGCCTAACTACGACCCCTTTTGTGTATTTGAGTGGATTTCTAAATGTGGTTTTCCACAAGAATAGCTACTTGGATATGTCTGAAGAGTGTGAATTCCTTTAGAGATACACACGACACACATGCATGCACATACACACACAGGCTAAGACAAGCAAATAAATGACAAAATGTTCTCTCATTTTTCATTATATATTTTATTAGATATAAAATATAACTCCAAACTGTTCAGTTCAGTCCCTTGGTTTTGGCACCCCCTACTGGTTTCATGCGGTAACGGCACGTGCTGTGTCTGTTTAATACAACTCTGACCATGATTGATTAACCAAGGACTCATGTTTAAAACATCTAAACCTCTCCATATGGTATAAATGACACTAGCTAACATAGGACATCAGTAACGCATAGTAAAAATAAAAACCAAAATATGCAGCGGGTCACTATAGAGCTTCGGTAAGTTCGTGCAGTGTTACGTCCGCGGTGAATGTACAAATACAGCGTGGAGTTAACAGGCTATTGGGGTAGACGCGGGTCCAGTCCACAACGTCGTATTCGGTTCCAGGCACGGTGGGTGTTCAGGAGTACATAGTCAGCTGCAGCCACTGAGGACGGACACAACAAACACAACTACTCAGTATGGAAGAGCACAACTACACACTTACACTCAGCATTATTAAAAAGTCTGGTTATTTAACAAATCAAGATAATTAGGCTAAAGCTTAATTAAATGACAAATATACCACAATTAGCCCTTTCTAGTCATTTCTTGTTAAATTAACGGTCACTTTTGGAATATGAGGAAATGCCGAGTCAGTAATGTTACGCTGTAAAAGTAACAGAAATCTTCCCACCTCCTTGATGTTCACTTTGATGGTGCCATTATTGTCCTTATCCAGCGTCTTGAAGGCACCTGAGACGAGAGAGAAAACCAACTATTAGAATGATTTTATTGTAATAGAGAAATCATGTGACTACCGTTCATTTAATTGTACAAAAAAGTCCCACCAATAATGACTGCAATCCTTCTATAATGATACGAATTCTTCTAAATATTAAATGATCCAACAATTTCAATGCAGTGTTATACAAATGAAAAAAAAAACCTAAAAACTTCGTTAATTAGTTCTGCAGTTCATGTTTTCACACTGATACAATGCAGCAGTGCAGCCTTTAGACGTCATGAATTTCTCAATGCTGACCATATTTCCTCGTGTTCAAACAGGCATCCACAACAACCTTAACAGTAACAATCACATACTTATCAATGTTGTTGCAAGAGATTACAGCTCAACAGACCATTCAGGATGGTGGTTCGCATGTGGAATATTGAGGCCTGTGGATTAAAGCCGCTCGTTTTGACCAAATACTGTCCCAAGAAGTACAGCACATGCTGGGATGGCTACAAGGCTCTAGGGGGAGCCATAGGAAAACACAACCAAGTGCTAGCACTCAAAGAGCAGCGATAGCAGAGAACAGAGGCCATTTTGGGAGCCTGAGAATCAAAACTGACTCTGTTCTTAGGCCTTCCTGTCAGACAGCAAATTCAGCACTATTTAAAAGGCGGCCAGTGAAATAACACACCCCACCTTTCAGACCAACAGAAAGGTGACTTTTGGCCTGAAATGAATATGTAACCCCATCACAGCCTCACTGTCATCCAGGTAATAAAAGGAACCACACAAAGAGCTGCAAAACAGATAATCCTGCAGCTTCACACTCTTTAATGATTCCACGCAGGAAGGCCTCAGTAACAGTAATGGAGAAGCTGCACTCACGACACATGGCGTCCAGGCGCACCAGGCAGCCGATATAATTATCGAAGTCCATGTTTCCATTCTCGTCACTGTATCTGCGGATGATCAGCCGGAAGAGCTGGTCATTCAGGGGGAAGCCTGTGTAATAAATAAATAAAACAATTAAAACACACTTAACACGCTGATAAAGGCCTGGATCACTGATGAAGAAAAAGTTTTATGTACATAATAAATATCAGCCCATTTCCCAGAGAATAAGTAATAAGTCTTTAATAATAAGAGCAAGACCATTTCACAGTACTGTATGTATTACACACTATATACACACACACACCTCCCAAACTCTCCATACCCCATCCAACCCTGATCTCATCGCTGATAACGAAAGTGCAAAAGAACAGAACAAACAATTCGACATTTATAACAAATACATAACAAAATCCCAGTAACTAAGATCATCACACTAATATTATGAAAGTTTTTTTTTTGTGTTCGGCCGCTCCACGTCTCTGTTGTCATCCGGGAGAGAGATATAATGTTTATACAGGGGGTCTTCGAGTTACAACATGGATCCGTTCCTTTGACTGTGATGTAACCTGAATTTTGGTGTGTATTCTTCCACCCCGCGCAACCAAACTACAGCCAAGTGGGACTGAGCGTTATAAACTCAAAACGTATGTCGAGACTGTTGTAACTCCAGGACCCTCTGTAATGCTCCATGTGTTGGGATGGAAAAAGTGTCCTGAGTGAACTGTGGACAATCTTGTGGTCAGTGGGTCCAATTACCTGCAGCTTTGAATGCAGCGGGCAGTTCATCTGCTCCAATCACTCCAGAATGATCTGCATCATACTGCTTATAGACACCCTGTAACAGCAAACACACAGACACATACACAGTCACACACAAACAGAACACACAAGAATGAAAACAAACAGAACTTCATGCACATTGATACATGTATGCAAAACAAGCTTACACAGCATGCCCTTAGAGTCAAACATGCAAGTATATTTTACACACATACAAGAGTAACACTGTGAATCTCACCTGCCATTTCTTAATGTTGTTCCACAAGTGTTTGAACTCATGGAAGCCCAGTTTACCTGTGCTGTCACTCTGCATACAGCATTAAGGACCAACACTACACAACAACAAGTTCATCCTAATCAGGCCTTCAAACTCATCCCTCAGAGCAATCCCTGATCAGAATGAGGCTGTTAAAGTTAATGTACACTGGACACCATAAAATACATTCTGTCCATACCATGCTGTGTTCCCCAGATCCCCCCCTCCCTCTACAGCAGGGGAGGGTGGTGGCAGTGCTGCTGGTAAACAGTAACGTAATTTTAAACATCAGAAGATTGTGTTCAAATAAAAGTTGTCTTTGAAAAGATTTAAACAAAAAATGTAAACAAAAAAAATACAGGTCAGCTTTGATATCAGGCTGACATTAAATTCAAACTGAAAGGGTCTTTAAAGGCCTTTTTTGTGAAGTTTCCAAATAGTGCATTTAATGATTTTACTCCAGACCACTGAAGACCTATTCATATTCAAATTCCTGCTGAAGTATATGAATGCTAAGTTGTTGCTAAGAGAGTAAAAACACTCCTCCCAATCCTTTGGGAACAGATGAGAACTTGTGGCGAGAAAACATGTCATCTTTTGATGCTGATTTCAGAAAGAAATCTGACACCAGCAAGGGTACGCCCCTGTAAAACCCACTCAAATTCCTCTGGTCTGTGCTATTTAACATCTAGAGCACAATCACAACACAACAGTGTTTAACTACCCTCTGATTAATGTTTGGCCACATCTCTAACTGTTTCTTTAAAACATTGCAGCTATAAGCACTGCTTGTATAAAATTTAAGAAGGAAGGATACATCCATGACAGCCACCATACTCCTGCAGGACTCGATAGTGAAGCCATCCGTCTTCAGGTCAGCATCTGCACAGAAAACAACAGGCAAATGGGTTCTCCAACCAATCACATGTACTATGTTTTGTCCACATCGTGACCAATCTAAGTTCCAGAGGAGCGGATCTGTGTTGGCTTTAACAAATAAAGCCAATTTCTTAACTGCATCACATCAATAATAAATAGTCAATATAAACAAAGTCATACAGAGCGGGTTTGGTGCGAAATCAATGAGTAAAAATTGTTCACAGTGATGGTGAATGGAACCAGACATCTGCCTTTAAAAGCTCCCCCTCAAAGTTATTCCATGAAGTGGTTATAAATGTGCTGCCTGATGCTGAGTACTGAGAAGCCTTTGGCTTAAATGTCTCATTACATTGATGAGGAAGTAGAAAACATAAATTAAAACACAGCTTTCCCAGATTTTCCGCTGGGTTTGGATAATAAATAAAATGACTACTTTATTTGATTTGGACCCCAGTTCCATTCGCCAGCAAGTTTCTCAACAAACCACTTTGCACCCACTCCGAAGCTGATACAGGATCTCAACCTGGGAGCGAGGAATAAGAAAAGAAAACTTTTAATTCTGTCCACATTAGGTCACACTGCCCTTATACTTACGTTTAGAGATAATCCTGTTGAGGATATTCATCAGTTCAGGGGGACTCACTTCCATGTCCTACAAGAGTAACACAAACCACACACACTTACATTCTAGGCTGCTGTGAGAGAGAGAAAGAGAAAGAGAGAGAGAGAGAGAGAGAGAGAGAGAGAGAGAGAGAGAGAGAGAGAGAGAGAGACTGTGAGCGTATGCACATAAATAGTCATGCTCTTTTGAAAGTATTATCTCCATGTTCTATCCAGTTAACATCAAACGCATGATATAACTGCAAGTGTCGAGAAGGTCACTGACTTTCAGCTGGGAGAGAGTAACTATAGCTACCAGAGCAGCTTACCAGAGAGGAAAATAATCAAACGTACTAAAATGTAAAGGATTTCACAGATGCTTTTCCAGCATGTAGGTTTTTTCTCACATTGTACATTTAGTGTTTTAAAGGGACAGTTAACTCAAATGTAGCTGATCAGACGGGATATGTCTGGCATCTAATGTTTGCTCCTTTAGTGGCTAATGTTGCTAAGAAAAAAAATCTAAGCTTATTTATCCCAGTTAGTATCACTACAAAATGCATGATACTTTGTTAAATCTTTTAGATCTATGTTTTAGTTACAAATTTGGTCCCTCTGAGCTAAATTTCAACATTTTTTGATTCTCTGAGTCTCAACAATCGCTGATCTTTCTGCAATTAATCTCTCCACTAGTTTTACTTGTAAACAAATTGTGAATCATGGGAGAATTAATATTGCTCGATCTCATCTAGAAGTTATTTGGTGATGGATAAAAAATGAAGTGATCTTGCTGAACATTCTACTTTTTCTGATATTTTGACTGCAAGTGATACGTATTGGGTCTGTTTTGCATTGAGGAAATTTGCCCAGTATGATACAGCCTGGAACAGAAAGCACACCTCTCAAAGCCTGATCAGACATTTACTGGGTTACCATGAATGACATTATGACAATGTCCTCAATTTTTTTTTCAGAGGTTGTTTTCTTGTTCTAAGATGAGACGGGCTGAATATGACCCTGGATTTCCACACTTTCCACACTTCCACGCTTTTCCTTAGAAGAGGAGAAAGAACTAAAGCCAGAGAAACAAAGCTATGCTACAAAGCAATAAATCGTAAGCTCTTTTGGCAGAAATTGTGAGATAATTCATTTCATAGAATGGAAAAGTGCACTTCAGAACGAAGACTGAAGCCAGAAGAGAAAAAAAAAAAATATCTAAAATATATAGATACATTAGCTGAAAATGTGGATGCTGCTTAAGATCATATCTAACAAACAATAATCTCTTTCTCTTGCTCTTTCTGTCTCCCTCTCTCTTTTTTTCTCATTCTCTCACTAGCTAACCGAACCAAATGTCAGTAAATTCAGCCACCCCACGCCTTTTCCACACTCTTGCATAAGCGCAATGAGCAGGTTGCCACAGCAGCCGCACTTACCCTGCCACCCTCTTTAGAACAGGTTCACACAAACACATACACAAGCAAACACACACCAGCCTTTTTTCTCTCACAGCGTGACAAACTACACTCTTACTTAGACATCACCATGACCACATGGAAGGCCTGTTGTCGGGCAACACATGAAGATTTACTGTTTTCAGTTCTGTGCAGCTCATGTTATCTCTGATCCGATGGGCTGAGATGTGGTTGAGGGTTATAAAAGCATTTCTCTCTCCCAGAGCGAGAGTAAGCTACCAGTCAGCACACTGTGTGCCTTGGGCGGTTGTCATGTCATCCTGTCTGACCCCTGTTTCTTCTGTTTGTAATGCCTCACTGCCGCTTACACAATGGTATGAGCGATTGCTATTGTCTTCAGCCTGTTCCTGGGAGGAGTGTATGAGTTTACAACAATGACTGTCAGTGGTGTGACCGCACCGGTAAATACCAATGCTCTTGGTTATTATGCCCTTATTGCAGTCACTGACAGTCCAACTGCATTTTTTATACAGACCAATCATGGCTGTGGACATACATTGATTCTGATTCGCTCTGTGTAATCCGGATTTCACAGACTGACATGTTTCTCTTCGACAGGGGATTACTCATGGTTTTACCAACACACAACATGAATAATGAAGATGTTGGCAGCTTTTAACCAGCTAAAAACTAAAGGCCACTAAGGCTAGCTCTTCCAGAAGTCACTATGACTATGTGGCAGTGTTACACAAACATCTGGGCTTAGGGCTGTTTTGCCTGGAGTGTTTTGACCCAAATTGCTGATCATTTAGGCCTACCTTTCAGCTCCTATCTCTCCTGTAGAAAAGTCACCTCTTGCTGTTGTGTAATCCAAACATTCTACGACAAAGCGTCCAGCTAAGACGGATTGAACTCAATTCCAGCCACATGATCAGCCCAGAGCTATTGAGGTCACGGCCAGAGAAAGGACTGCACTGAGGAGGACCTACTCAGACTGTGTATTTTTAAGCAGGTTTTACACAGTTCTGTTTTTTTACTCATCCAGCAGTCAACAATAGAGAAAGCTTTTCATCACCCCCTTTTTGAAAGGTTATATAACCCATCTGTCTATAGAAAATACTATACATTATAACATAAGGACTGGATAGTACTATTAGAAATAGTTTCTTATATAGTTCTGCTTTGTTTGGGTAAATACCTTTAATGCATGATCAGAAATGTTCACTACAACAACACAAACCATGTTTCTCTAAAAGAGGTAACTGTATAAGGGTCATTCCGTGAAATCGGTACATTTTGCGTCCCAGAGAAATAATTTGTCATGAAATCACTATAATACCAGCTACATTCATAATTTGAAAACATAACATTAGCATGTCTTTTATCATCAATACTACTTCAAAATTAAGTAAATTAAATATTATTGTCCATGGTTAAATTTGCATTTATGTTGATAAGGCAGGGATTTTGGCCTG
>JBBPDB010134681.1:0-15958 GCA_037974465.1 Brachypetersius altus
GAGAGAGAGAGAGAGCGCGAGAGAGAGAGAGGGGGAGAGGGAAACACATTTACTCACATTACAAAGAACTGACTCAAAGAAAAATCACACTTTCATTGCACAGCAGGGAGAGCTTAGCCCCCATATTAAAGCACAGCTTGGGGTATTACATAACCTGCAAAAATGCACTCACTAGGAAAGTAATAAACGAGACACAAAGGTTATTACCTACATGCTGATTTGTGTTTTTTTTTTTTTCTTTTTTGCTGATGTTTGCACAAGAAAATGTAGCCCATCAGCCAAGACATATTTGATGTTTACTTAAACCTTCTTACGTTCTACATTGTGGAGCTAAAATCAGTAGCAGCCTTCTTGAAGCCTGATGACCGTATCACATAAGCAAGCCTATTTGAGATGATCTTACAGCTTGACTTGCTTTGAAGCAAGTGTGGAATGATAAAGACACACAGATGTGTACAGACATGAATATACTTACATAGGTTTATATTTATATACAGTATACACACACACACATACACACACACACACAGCTGTAGTGTTTTTTGCTGCTCTTACTTTTGTACTGTCACATTCTGTAAAAAAGGTTTATCTTATCTTTGCACTACAATATAATTTTTTGATCCATTAATGCTACCAGCTTTCAGAGCTTTTGTGTTTATGCAGACAATATTCATGTTTCTTATTGAGAATGAGATCATTGCATTTGCAAAAATAGCTGACATGCCCATTCCTAATAATAAAACATTGCACTGGCAAGTAATGTAATTCTATGTGTGTTGTCTCCTGAGTGTATGGCTTTTAAGTCTTTCCTTCTTTCTTTCATTTCTCGCCTCTCTCGTGATCAAAGACGATTTAACATGCATGTTTGGACAAAAAAGGTTGAAAATGACTAGAGACAACAGTGCTATATACACTGGCAGCATAAAGCCCAAAACCACATAAATAACCATATGCACATTATCACAGGGGTCAAAGGTGTTGTCTGGGCAAGATTAGACTTTGCCATTTTTCTTGGTCTTACGTCTATTTGGGCAACGGTTGGTTACTAAAGGTCACCAAAGACCTGACAGTGTCTGCTGGCAGATCAGTGGCTCAGCGAGCTCTAGGCCTCATAGCTGCATTGCAAAGCCACTACATTTACAGGAAAATCGGGTGTGCATTTGACCACTGTTAATACTGAGTCTAACCTCGTATTTGCAGTAGAGCAGGAGCAGGTTGCCAAACGTGACAGAAGGGAAGGGGTTCTGCTGAAGGAGGAAGGCCAGCTTTTCAAAGCCCTCTGATGGCTTTGTGTCCATGTTCATCAAGGCCTGGTTGTGGAGGGTGACTGGATCCAGCTCCTGCACTCAGAGATAAGAGCTGACACCTTATACATCGATTACATTTTCATCGGACGTTTTTCTGAGGGGCATAGCACAGCAGTATTGTCTTAAATTCTTAAATGCTATAAAACAGTGTACTGATGTTTATTTAACATGTTTATTTTTTTCGCGTGCTGGGATCAATTGGGTCATGATGTCAGAGCCAATATCATGGAAAACTAGAAGACTTTTCTCTCCGTTTCGGCTGTGGAATGAAAACGCAGTTGTGGAATGTAAAAGTTTCACAACATGCCATTCAATCCACAAAGTACATATATGGAAACAACTGAATTCAAAATATCTGACAATTAAAACAGTTCCGCACCACCCACACATGCCTATATAAGGCATTAAGAGTCTTTCAGCACCCATTGCTTTTAGAGTGAGGCATAATTCAGGTTTACCAATCAGAACAGATCATTTGTATATTTCAGTCTTAAAGGCACAGAAAAACAAACACTGTCTAACCATGAAGATGTTTATGTGAGAAGGAATTACAGCTGTATTCAGTACATAAATGTCATAAGTAAACCTGTGATAGAAGTGATTAAAATAAAATACAAGAAAAAAATATGCCTTTTAAAAAGACTTGAGTTTCTTTTAAACATCCAGTGTTAAATACAATCGTGCTACATGTACTCAGTGTATCATAATGTCATTTATTCTGATAGTGTATCATCATATTGCCAAAAAATCAACCAATCAACTATTGTTTTCTTCACAAACTGGAATCTTCCAATGACTCGTCTAAACATGACAGCATAAAACATCCTAAATCTTCTACACCATTATGAATTTCAAATAGCATGTATTGAGAGAAGATACCACTTTTCCCAACAGAAATAACAGGTTCAACCAACTGCCATTTCATTAGTTTACACTAGAGGGCAGCAAAGAACTACATGCACGAAACTTTCCAAGCATTTCTAAAAACTTTTCAATATTAGCTTGTTTAAAACTAACAATGCCAACCTTTGCAATTTCATACAAAAAAAAAAAAAAGAAGAAAGAGCTAATGACCAAAATCTCATCAAATGTTCTAAACCGAAGGACCTGGATCCAATAAAAGGAACAATTTTCTTTGATGTCTGGATAAAATCCAGCACCCTTCTTGCCTCGGACTCGGCGGTGCACGTTGCAGTATTCCTCCTACATGGCAGAAACAGTGTGTTTAATGAGGGCTTATGTAAGTCAGCCGTACTGTGTGGATTCATTAATTCTCCCTGGGTGCCGGCATGGAGGCATGTCTCTGCAGCCCTACATCATTCCAGCAGGCAGGTGTGGGCTTCCTAGCTTACAGCTCCTGCCCAAACACAGCCGGGGAAGGATTAAAGCCTCATCAATATGGTGTAGAGGACATGTCCGTTCCATAATTAGGAGAAGGAGAGTCTACTGAGGATGTGAGATGTTTACACTTGAGAGATTTACGCTTCTGTTGTCACCGACTTGTCTGTCCTCAACTCAGCCACATGATGGAAAAGGTTGATCCATGTACTCCTTCACAAGAACTGAGCTTGCAAGAGTAAGCATGCCTGGATTCTGTACTTAAGTGATGTGGAAAAAATGCGGCCGCTGACGGGCATCTCACCTTACCTGACAGCTTCTACTGACAGCTACAAAAACAAGCTTAGGAGATGACGGAAAGCGGGGCTGCAAGAAAGGGTGCTGATGTGGGGCTGTCATTACAAATTACTGATTACTGTCAGTAATCACTGAGTATATCAAGAAATCTACTTATTTTTGATCATTAATCCAGAAAAAGATGTAAACGATCACTCTACCTCTTCTGATCTGGGTGGCATGTCAGTCAGTGCTTCCTGAGCAGCATCATCTGTGAAGAAAATAAAAGCAGAGAGTAAAAACAGGATTACTGTAGTGCTGGGCTATTTGGCCTAAAATCAAAATCTCGATTAATTGAACATTTTAACTCGATCACGATTATTTTATTTATTTATTTTTTGCCCTCATAGTTCACTGACAAGTTTTGTACAGTAAATATGCTCACATATTACAAGTGAGAGATTTTTGAATGAAGGGTGCATTACTTGATTTTAAAATAATTGAAGGAAACACACACACTCTCTACTATCTATATTTTAAAAGGGAAAGTAATCGAAATAGTCGACCTGGAAAAATATGATCGATTATAGGTTCTGAATGTCGATTTTGATTACTTTACGATTAATCGCCCAGCCCTAGTTCATCTGGTAATGGCTTCCTTAACACTCCCAAATTTCGATCTTTAGGGGGGGGCTCTCAAACTATAGATTTTTCTCCCTCAAAATATTGAGGTCTCTTCTCACAACTCGATCCTAAAATCTCTTGTTTTTTCCTCCTACTGTAATCTGTGTGTAATTTTGAATGTTTTTGTCTACTGCTGTCTGTCTATAACTGTTTCTTGTTATTTGACTCAGTCATTTGTTTGAGTTTGAGATTATTTGTTTGAGAACAATGCTCTATTGTTCACACCAAACTTTCATTTAACCTCAGTACAGTGTTAAAAAAGAAGAAACGTGCTTCACGAAACACCTGAAGACGATCTCCATGTTTTCCCAGGAGTTCTGTTGTCTGCGCTACAGGGAGGTGTTCGAGGAGTTCGCCCAGGAAAGCAGGTTTGTTCTGGAGCTTTGTGAGGAGAAACCTGGTAAAACCACCACAATAAGACACAACAACAGAAGTGTGGAGGAGGAGATGGAGTTGGGATGATGTCTCTGGGATTGTGACGTTTGTTCTTGGTTTCCCTCTTGTGTCTGAATGCAAGACTGCAACAGGAGGAGACGCTCCAGCAAGGCCACAAAAATGCTCCAGCAAAGCTGGCTTATGAGAACAGTAAGTCTAAAATTGAAGGCTATAGGGAAGCACAACAGAAAATTTCAGTGTAAATGTAATGTATAGTGACCATTCTGTCCTATGCGAACACACCACAGCACAAATTCTTTCTCTGAATTTAATCCATTTAACTCATTCACCAAGCGAGGCAGCGGGCAGCCAGGAACACAGCGCCCGGGGAGCAGCATCTCAGTGGTGAGCAGTCCTGGGATTTGAACCCACAACTTTCTGATCGCAGGGCGAATGCCCCATTCACTAGGCCTCTAGCACAAAATTACAGTTTTTAGTGTATTTTAACCCATTTTAGTGGACTTTTCCTATGAACTGTGGTTTCCAAAAGACAGAACTGCATTCAGTTTGGGATTCAAGTGTCATTTTGCCGCTTTCTTAAGGTTTTCTCCACACCAATACCATCCGTTTCCAGCTTTCTGCCTGTGCGCCGGGTGAAGATTCAACTGTAAAGCTCTCACTGTCTGCTCTAATTCATCAGCAGGTGATTTTGAGAAACATCAAATCAGCATATAGATATATATATATATATACACACACAGTAATCTCTTTTTGCAGGGGTTACCATCCACGAGCACCCGCGTATTATGTTTTGGTTAAAAAAATGCCTATTTTTATTGTGTAAACCCTAAATATGCTCCCAGAACACTTTAATGCCATTTTAAGTTTAATGCATTACCCTTAATGAAAATGTAAAGGTAAACCCGTATTTGAAATTAAATTCCCTGCTGAGATAAAGTTTACACCCGGATCGCATTTAAAGACAGACATGGGTCTAAATGCGCTCTGGCTCACGTTTTTCCGAGAATAACCCCTGATCTCCACGGGCTAAAATACAAATGAGGGATCGTTGGAAAGGTCTCCTGGAGATCTACTGAACTGCGTCTGAGTGCTTTTCCCACCAAGATATGCAACTGGGAAAGTTGCGGGACAAAAGTATTGGGACACCGCGGTGAGGTGAACGCGTCCCCTTGTGTGAAAACTTCCAGAAAATATATATTTATTGCCACAAAAAAGCAAAAAAAGGAGGAGGATATTTGCAGGTTCCGTGTTACTGTGGGGATTTCCGCATAAAACTATGAGTTTGGTTCTCAAAAAAAGCTGTGTGTGACTGAATCTGCAACTTCAGATCCGCATAAAACTGGGGGGTTACTGTACACATATAATAATGCTGGGAAATGAGGGTTTTCTGTGATTAATCACATTGTTATATGTGAAATGAAATAATGGATAAAAAGAGTGCATTGCAGACCTTTCGTTTTAAAGTACTGCTATATGAACAGAAGTGGAATAACACTTTAAACAAACCCGTGTCGGGGTCTGTGCCTCGGTGTGGTTCTGGGCGGGGTTATGCGCACAGTATGAAGTCACAAATGAGGTACGCATTTGTGCTGTGAAGACTGAACACATTTTGCGTACCACCGACGTCTATTTGGGCTTGCGTACCACTTATGTCAATCCCAATCAGTGTGTGTATATATGTGTGTGTGTGCATGTATCATCTAATTCAGGCTGAATCTACATACGTGGGGAGGGCGGAGTTTCGACGAAGGAAGAATCAGGACCAGGAGGTGGAACTCGAGTGACCACACCCACACCCTTTAGACCCATCTTCCCGTCTCTCAATAAGTACGTGGGGGTCAGAGTTCTGGGACGCCAGTCAGTCTTCCTGTCCTTCCTGGCTCTGGGACAGCGTGCCAATGATGGACTCGGACAGAGCCTTTATCCAGCACTGCCTGGAGGACTTCCAGGGATCCCTCACCTCAGTACTGGTGTTTAATGCTAAGGAATAAATTGCTGCAATTAAAGAAATCTTCTTGCTGCTGGTTAATGTTTGGAAAATGAGACAATCAAGATTAAGGCTTTGTTATGTGATGCCCACCCACCTTCTTTATTCACATACTGTTTTGCCTTTTTGGTTCTAAAAAACCCACCACAAATATCACAAAACCTGCAGCCTTGGCACGCATCAATTTTGTAGGATTTATAGGGAAATATAGTTCACAAACAATATATTTTAGTAACTGATCTGAACTGGGTCAACACTGGTATAAAATGTCACCAATTATAAAATGGTGTTGCACAATATGGACAAAACATCAGTACTGTTATTATACTGCTACATGTTATGATGCTTTTCAAGATGTTAAAGAGCCATCACTTTTCTAGCATTCAAAAGGCTTAAAGTCTGTAAATATTGTTTCAAATGGTGCATTAAGTTTCCCCATCCAGTCCATGTATGGAACAAAAGCTACCAAAGAAGCCCATTCTAATCATAATTTGTGATGTCACAATCAGTACATTTCAAAATATGTCCTTATTCTGGCTACAGCATCTTAGCCCCCACCCATTCGTGAACTCGCCCAGTAACTCACCTGGAGCTGATTGGTCACACTGTTAGAAACACTGTGATTGGTTAGAGGCTCATTTGCATATTGCAGCCTATTGCATATTGCAGCCGAGATTGTGCAAACGACGTATTTGAACCCATGTATTGATATGAGTATATTGTTCAGACTTTGTGAATATAATAATATAATAAGGACCACATAACATTACATATTACAAATGAAAACATACAGATATGGGATAAGTACCCAATCCTAAGCCTAATGCTAACACCATCTCGCTGGGTCAAGCTTATAAACAAGATTATAAAGTAACTTTGTGTCAGAAAATAACTTTCTATGACACTATACTACTTAAAAAAACATGATTAAATAGATAAAACGTGGGTTTGGTGTGAAATGCTCCCTTCTAAAGAAACTTCTAGCTGGAACTGTTGAGTGGTGGTAGTAGGATATAAGACAAAAGGGGGCATACCCTGTTAAAATAGGTATGTTTTAATGCCTCCAGAAGAGGCCCCAAATGGCTATTAAACCTTCGGCCTTCCATATATATAATTTAATGTGGATTCATGGTGAAGGGATGTTATGAGGCAAATACTCCCAGAGGGTATTTTCTTCAGATTTAACACTTTCCTTATTATCACCACACAATAAATCAGAATATACCACCTTATAAAGAAATCAAATGTTTCTCTAAATTAAACCACATTAAAAGGAGCTTATATTTCTATGACTTACTACACTAGAATTGTAAATAATCTCAAAGATGCAGTCAGCCAGGTGTTTGTTGGTCCTGCGTTTCTTGGTCTTGCGTTTCTAATCCAATAAACTGGATCATACACCAACATAGAGATCAGACACACCTTTGTTACAATTAATTTTATTATCTCTCATTAACATGGTTGGCTATAGAAACAAATACAAAAATGACAGGAGTTCAGTAAAATAACTGACAGTGTGAAACAGACATTATTGGGCTGAATAAATTAGGAGTTCAATTATTAAATGACGTGAAAACCATGTTTAGCCATAGAATGGGGATTAAAAATAAGGAAATAGACTCTTCTAGAGCCTCGCGGAGGCAGCGAAGCTTGAAGGAGCTCACAATAATCTACATAAATGCACATCAGTGCAGATTCTCTTTAACCAGATCTACGTGTGTGTTAATCCTGAACTGAATGGTTATTGCACAGCATATGGGCTTCAGTAGTAAATGGCCACTGCTGTTGCCGTGGACCCCAAGCCGGTCTCTGCAGGCGGGGCGTCTCCAGGGGGCGATGCGAGGAGCGAGCGGGGCATCTGGCGTGCGCTAGTAGCTCAGCTACTTTCAGCGCAAACCTTCATAAACGTCGCCTCGCAACCGTAGGAGAGTCCCACCTCAAAACTGGAGAGAAAAGAATACAATAAATGAATATAGAAAGATAAGGAAGCCTTCAAGTAGATCCAGAGCTCTGTGTCATGAACAAGATAAAATTCTGCTACATCCGGTCATTACAATAAACTCTGCAAGTGTTACAAGTAACATTCTACAGTAAACGGTGCTGTTCTGTTCAGTATATCAGTGTGTTCTTGTGGAAGTCCAGGATTACTGTAGTTTCATCAGAAACCTGGTTTGACTCGATCAGTCCTTCATTAAATTAAACCAGGAGCTGCTGATGGAGTTTCACCGTCCAAACAACGGCTGGAGGAACCGAGGAGGAACCTGGAACGGAACCTGTGTTCTCCTCACCAGCTCACACAGTATCAGCTACTTTTACAAACAAAACAAATCTTGGTACTTTTTTTTTCTGGTTTGTTTGCATGTGTTCTGTTTTTAACTAGAAAGACACAATTTGCACAGTAAAGTATAAAAGTCGATTTTTTTGTGGCTGCGAGTCCAACGCAAGGCAGGGATTGTTAGAAGTCCTGGTTAATAGGATGTATTTCAGTATTAAATACTGAATAAATGATTGATTATATTGTTGTGACTGTTTCCCTAACATCATGATATACAGTTATCCCCCTTTTTTCGCGGGTGTTACGTTCCAAGAGCACCGGCATATAGTGAAAAACTGCGTTTTGTGTTTTGGTTAAAAATGCCTATTTTATGCCTATGTCTGTTTTTATAGTGTAAGCCCTAAATGTGACCTAAATCTGCTCCCAGAAAACTGTCATTTCATTTTAAACACAGTTTACTGCATTACCCTTAAAGAAAATGTAAAGGTAAAGCCGTATTTACCTCTTTTAATTTAAATTTCTGAGATATGCAACTTGGAAGGTTACGGGACAAAAGTATTGGGACACTGCAGCGAGGTGAACGGGTCCACTTGTGTGAAAACACCCAGAATAAATATATTTATTACCACAAAAAAGTAAAAAAAAAAGGTGGAGGATATTTGCAGTTTCCATGTTTGTTGTGGGTATTTTCGCATAAAAAACTATGAGTTCGGTTCTCCAAAAAAATCTGTGTGTGACTGAATCCGTAACTCCTGATCCACATAAAACTGGGGGGTTACTGTATCACATATCGGAAACCCCCTGGTTACCGACAAGTGGTTCAAATGATGCATGGATAGAGGATAGGGGATGGGAGGCTGATACCGACAGAAAGTGCTGGAGGAAAAAGCAGGGTTGGACAGTTGGTTTTACATGATGTAAAAGCGTTATGTGCCTTAAAGAAAAGTGCTGAAGGCTTAAGGTTTCAGTTGGAGTGTTGGCGTCACTCAGTTACACATGAAATAATTATGTTCCATTAACAGAGCTGCTGTTCGTTGAGACTCCTTTTGGCCACAGTTGTGTCGATGTAACATATTTTATTCATGTTCAATCGACACGTTTGAATACAAAGACTGCACTTTGCGTGTCCTTGGCAATCTTAAACACCGCAGCACTTCAGACAGGAGTTTCATGGCCAAACAAAAGAGGCTCAGGAGGAGCTTCTGTACTCAGACCATAAGACTCTTAACCAAGACACGCCATCACAATTTCGTTATAACTGTACTCTCCGCCTCACATGCCATCCATTATTTATGTCTCTATACATTGAGCACACTGCACTTTACGCAACAGACTCTATTCTGTACATTTGCACGCTTCATGTCTTACATTTTTAAATGTTTACGTATATTTCTTATTACTTAAATGAAACGAGCGACGCTGGTTCGTGCTGGAAGCACCACGGCTGATAAACGGTTTGTGTTGATGCTTAAGGTGTTAGACGTCATGCTGTTAGAACCAAAGTTATTGTCATTTTAAAAACAAGCAATAACTAGATGCATTTCCATGAGAAAATGTGAAGTGTGATTGTTATAATCTCCAAGTTTGGAGACACACATGGGCAAAAACAAAGCTATGCTTACGGCGTGGATTTGAACCGGCGCTCTTCTGATTCTCTTTATTCTGTGGCAGGTCTTTTACTGCTGCACCACCTCTTTCATTACTACGCCATCCGTGGTTAAAGGCGGCTGAACACGTAGCAGCATTCATGGACTGATTAAAGCCCAACGAACGGTGAAACACGTCTTTTTTTAGAACTGACCTGAGCTTTAGTGTTTCGTAGTCTATGAGTCTGCCGTGTGTTTTGCTCCACATTTGTGTCTTTGCGTGTTTTGTTGCTTTTGAGACCATCCTGTATCTTTCCTCATACATACAGAGGGCTGTTTGATGTTCGAACCATCAAGGATGAGAAGAGGTGTCAAATTCTAGCTGTAATAAGAGTAATAAAAATAGTTCTTACGTCACACGCAAATGAGAGCAAATACAAACAGACAAAAAGGAGCGCGGACACTGTTTTACACCGTTTTTATTTGTTGAAATCAAATTTTAATTAATACGCTAAGGGTTTATTTTCTCTTTCATTCAACTATAATGCATGGTCTCAGGCTCATTTTAGTACACACTGTATAACTGTGTAAGTGACGACTGTAGAGTCTTACACAAAATCTTAAAAACACTCAAAAGCCATTCAGTCCTTCAAGCAAAAGCCATTCAGTCCTTTGCAGTGCTTCCAAGGCCTGCAAAACAGTCCGTTAGCTGGGTTTAGTTCATATATTTATACGTTAGTAGAGGATTGTGTGGAAACACAGCCGTGTGTAAGAATGGTTTAGTGAAAAGTGAAAAGCCCACAAGGGGAAAAAATGTTTTCGGTGCTCGGAGAATGTTTATGCAATCCGTCAAACGAAGAAATTAGCCGTGACAAAGGTCACCCATGAAAAAAAAAATCAATAAGCTTTCAATTATGGCCCGGCAGCTGAGCGGCTGTCCCTGAGCTGATTGTATTGAGAGATCTCATTTTGATTTGAGCCTTTTCTTCCAGAGGTATTAGGCTGAGGCTTGAAATTCTTTTATAAATGCAAAAATGAGTTTACGCCGCAGTGCTTGTTTTTTGTTGGCTCACGTTGCATTCGAGAACTGCAGAGAGGAAGATCTAAAATTGCATGCTTCTTGGTCGCGCAGCAGAGGACATCCTGTTTCTGCAGGGGATCGCGTTCCTCGTAACCTAAACCTCAGGGCCTCCAGCCGAGGATAAAAACGCTACCAAACTCTGATCTCAGCACAACGCAAGGTCAGATATTCATTGTCAGACTGGGAAAATAAACCCAAAATCAGAGTGAATGACAACCCTTGAAAAGTTAATGCACTGCTAGTTTCCATTACAATAGCAGTACTGCAGAAGTCTTAGGCTACTATGCAAATTGTTTATATCACCATTTGGTTTCTTTCTGCCAGCAAAAAGTGAGCGTCGGGACACAAAAGCGATCTTTTTTTAAGTAGTTGGTATTTTGTGAGCTGGTTACAGGAACGTGGGTTTGGTTCCAGGTTTCTGCTTGATGCCGCCAGTCATTGTGTGGATTTATAAGATTCAGATAAGCACCTGATTCAGTCAAATGAAGTAGCTGAGCCAACCCAGGTATTTGATGTGAGCTAAATGAGGAAGTAAATGAGAAAAGAGGTCTGGAAATGGTTAAGCCAACTCTTTGCCAGTCCTAAAGCCAGGCTTTACTGTTAATGTTATTTGTATGTATTGTAACAGTGTATTAACGCTAATGTAATATCACTGCCCAGTATTGACTATCAGTATGCAGTGACTACTGAAATGGCCCTAGCAATCATTTAAACATTCAAATAAAACCACTGTTCACTGGAACACAAATGGTTAACAGTTCTGTTTCTCTGTTTCTCTCTTTTTCTCTTTCTTTCTGTTTCTCTCTGTTTCTCTGTTTCTCTCTTTTTCTCTTTCTTTCTGTTTCTCTCTGTTTCTGTTTCTCTCTGTTTCTCTCTTTCTTTCTGTTTCTCTCTGTTTCTCTCTGTTTCTGTTTATCTGTTTCTCTCTTTTTCTCTTTCTTTCTGTTTCTCTCTTTTTCTCTTTCTTTCTGTTTCTCTCTGTTTCTGTTTCTCTTTTTCTCTTTTTTTCTGTTTCTCTCTGTTTCTGTTTCTCTCTGTTTCTCTTTTTCTCTTTTTTTCTGTTTCTCTCTGTTTCTGTTTCTCTCTGTTTCTCTAATATTCTCTCTGTGATTGGCTGAAGCTCTATCTGGTTTTCAGAAGTGCCACAGTTCAGCGCAGTAGTTTTGTGGATGTAGACAAGAAAGAGAACAAGTTTAAATGTAAACAGTGTAGATTTTTTCTTCAACACTGGGCCCAGCTGTGAGCAGCGAGACAAAACCTGCAAACACACTTAGGCCTTCACTTATTAATCAAGCTTTTGTCACTGAGCAGGAATAGGTGGTGGTGGAACTTCCATAAAAGTTGCTTTAATGACAGTTTACCATTTATGACAACAATGTATCATTCGTTGTGCTGTTGCCACTGATATGTGCTGCTCATGTTCTTTTAAGGAAAACCAGGGTATTTTCCAACACGGCAGTTTGAACTGTTTTGTGGTTCTTTTAGCAGGCTGAGATGGGACTAAAATCATTGAGAATCAGTGATAATAACCAAATGACCTCTACATGCAAATCTCATCTTGTCTGAACAGGACTACAGCCGGCTTCTGAAACGTTCAGAGCAAATGACTGTAAGAAAACAGGACGTTTTAAGAGCTGAGCTGTGATGACTTTAATCAAACCCTCTATGGCATTATGTGCTTCAACAATGGAAAATATGCTATTTGTCAAGCTTGACTGAACAGAACTGTTATATCATGAACCATATGAATGAGAATAAGACGACATAAGAGCTCTCTGAGTCCTCCTCTTTCCACCCGGCATCACATGGTGTGGTTTCCGCTTTCAGGGACGTGAAGTGTTTTGGCCGACATTTCATTGTGTTGTGTGTCTGGTCGTGCTTATCCGATTCAAAGAACATTGGGACCCCATGGTCCTTCCAACAATGAACTAATTGGCCTTATTGAGATCTTTAGTGCCTTTATATCTCTGCCTCCAAGTTTCCGAGAGGTTACTGGCACATTTAAACAATGGTAGATAAAAGCCTAGCCATTCTTGAACTTGATACCCTTCTGGCATACATTCTTAATTCAGCCGTTAACATCCATTATTTATTAAGGACATAGGAAAGGTATTCGTAACAAAATCAAATATGAGATTTGACTGCACACTCCTGCGAACTCCCCCTCAAGAGCCCATTTAATGGCTCTTCAGGGTATTCTGGTGGGTGAAGCAGTATTAGAAATACATTCGAGTAAAGGCTGGTTTAAAAACAGCCCAATCTGGGTCATTTCCATAACCAGGGACTGGGTCGCCATAACAGAACTGTCACGGGTGGAGCTGCTAAGCCACCAGACCAGGATTCCATGCCGTGATACCTTTATTAAACTTGAAAAACACAGAACATAAACCTGGCACTGTGGCCGCAAGAAAAACACTAAGGTTCTCAGGTTCAGAGGAACGTACACACAGGGAGCTCTAAAGCGATGGACTGATCAGGAACAGAAATACAAACAGACACAGAACTATATATACAGAACTTAATCCTAACGTGAACACAATGCAACTGGGAAACTAAGGATCATGTCAACAGAAAACAGCTGAGAACCAAAGGCACGGGATACAGGAACTAAACAGGCTGACGTTTCAAAATAAAAGACCTCAAAGCAAAACAGAGAACAGAAACAGAAAACAGACAGGCAGTGGCCTCTAACGGCCGCCGACCGTGACAAGAACACACGTCTGTGATCACACGTCTGCGCTTTGTTTCCCGGCGGATCGAAAATAAACGCGACACTCGCGTCTCCCGGAAATCCAATAAAATTCAACCAATCAGATGCTGACTTTGAGATTCCTGAAGTGTTTCCAGTTAAGTGAACCATATGCATCAGACGTTTAGCCAACGTTCTGTTGGTGTGACGTTTGAGGCTGAGACTAAGCAAAACCAGTCTGAGACTAAGCAAAAACAGGTGATGTAGCAACAACAGGTGGTGGAAGGTCTGTGCGGTTCTAAAGGACAAAGAGAGGACAGAATGTTCTAGTAGATATGAATTGAGACCGCTTTGGTGAATGGAACGCAACAAGTGTCATAAGTAAAAATAAAATGTACAAAATGTCAGGCTCGGGCCCTTTAATAAAATCACATACTTATTAATCTAGTACTAATCCTGAACACAGAAGAAAGTGCTCAGTAATGACAAACTGTAATGAAATTCAAACCCTGGTTGCGTTGTTTTTGGGGACACAGACACTACTTCAGTGCTGGGCTTTCAAAAAGAAGCAGATAAATTACCCAACAAAAAGACTAATTTAGTACCAACATTAATGTTAGTAGCATTTCATCATTTCGACACAGCAGAGAACATCAAGCCTTTCAGAGCCAGGAATAGTTGCTGGATGCTGAAGTTCTTACCATCTTGTTTTTCATTGTTTAAGAATATCTATGGAACCTATTAGTAGTAAGTATCTGGCCCTCACAGGTTTGCCAGAAATACAGGATTCATTTTGGTTGTGCTAGGCACTTTGTGATTGGTCAGTTTGCAGTTAGTCAGATAGGAAGTGGAACTTTCACAGTCTAGTATAGGAGCATGGTCTTTTCCAGCTTGCAGTAGCCATTTGAGCTTTCCTCCTTAGTATGCACTGCTGTTTTTCTGCTGCTGTATTTCGAGCACTTACTTGTTGACTTCTAGTAGATGGCGTTCACTAGTGGATTCCTTGGTCGACTAGTCCATACCCAAACTACGGACGTCTTGCTGATAGACATCAGTTGGCCATCAGTGTTGCATGTCAGAGCTCTAAATGTCTCCTCATCCTGTAGAAAAACTTTACTTGTGTTTTAGTGAAGTCAACAAAAGATGTGGGAAAGGAAGGAAAACCCCACCTGCTGGCTTTAGGCAGGTCATTTCTCACTTCCTGGAAGCTTTAAACTCGTAATAAATCCCATCCATGACAGCACCTACACTTGCATACTGCCCATTGTCATCATCTCTTTTTGGTTCCCTTGGAAACAGGCAAACATCAAAATCTGTTCATCTCTTCAAAGCGGCAGGGGAGAAGCAACATAAACAAATCAGAGCTTTTCAATGAGGGAGACCACGGGTCACTCCAGGGTCTTGTTCTGCAGTTCCTATTGAGGGTCAGACTCAAGATTCAAGATTCTTTATTTGTCTCATGCATTGTTATACAGGTACAACACGCAATGAAATGTATCCTCAACTGCTCCTTTTTATTACTGTGCAAAGAGGCTAAAAATAGTACAATTAAAAAATGTATTTAAAATTTAAAAGCACAGATGTAAAATAAAAAGTAAAGCAATTTAAACAAGGAACACAAGTTAAGGTAAAATATGGAGGATTTGTTTTTAATTATTATTTATGTATTTTTAAAAAGGTTTTTAAGTTATAAGCATAGTTCTGGCAGAACATATTTACAATGTGCAAAGTGGGATGTTAAAGTGCATTGTGCCATGTAAACAAAGTAATGTAAACAAAGTAATGTGAAGAGTAATGTAAACAGAGTAATGTGAACAGAGTAATGTAAACAGTGAGGTGAACAGTAATGTAAACAGAATAATGTGAAGAGTAATGTGAACAATAATGTAAACAGAGGAATGTGAACAGTAATGGAAACAGAGTAATGTGAGCAGTAATGTAAACAGAGTAATGTGAACAGAGTAATGTAAACAGAGTAATGTGAACAGTAATGTAAACAGAGTAATGTGAACAGTAACGTAAACAGAGTAATGTGAGGAGTAATGTAAACAGAGTTATGTGAACAGTAATGTAAACAAAGTAATGTGAACAGTAATGTAAACAGAATAATGTGAACAGAAATGTAAACAGAGTAATGTGAACAGTAATATAAACAGAGTAATGTGAACAGTAATGGAAACAGAGTAATGTAAACAGTAATGGAAACAGAATAATGTGAACAGTAATGGAAACAGAGTAATGTGAACAGTAATGGAAACAGAGTAATGTGAACAGTAATGGAAACAGAGTAATGTGAACAGTAATGGAAACAGAGTAATGTGAACAGTAATGGAAACAGA
>JBBPDB010134749.1:0-15947 GCA_037974465.1 Brachypetersius altus
TTTTGTGATTCCATGTTTTTTTCCTCTGTTTGATCTTTAAACCAGTTGTCATTGACTGTAGTTTTTTTTTTTTTTTTTTAAACAGCCAGAAGTTTGGATTGTTGAGTGAAAATAGTTTTGTGTAGGTGCTTGGGTTTTATTTTCTTCTACACAATTAAACATTTGAATGAACATCATCTGAGAGGGGTGATTCCATACTTTTTGCCAGGGGTTGTAGTCTGATCCATGGAGGCCCCAACTTACAGGACTAGCCATGTAGCTGCAGTACTAAACTAAAGTAAAACTGATCAACCACTAAATATATGTAAATGAGATTTCTGCAGAACTATTTATTGAGGGGTGTTGATGGTAAAACTATTACAAAATACAATATGATAAAATACCCCATGTAGTTACTATAAATAATAATCACAATAAAATCTTTCCATTAGGCATAATTACCAAGAAATGACACACATTTATCCATGAAATACACAAGGACTTTTCATTTTTTGGTACATTACTACAAATAATGTGGTAATATGTTCCCATATTGAAAATCTTTTATTAGAAAGTGACTCACCCAAAAACTTTATTTTTTTTTTAATAAAGTAAACCTTATAAATGTCTGAGTGTTTGTTGTCTTCTCATCCCTGAAGGCCCCCACCAAGTCCATCTGGGACAATCTCAGCAGGCTATGGTCAAACCCAGAGTCGCTCTGTCCCGGTGTATGAGATGAAGTTTCCAGACCTGTGTGTGTATTAACACCTCCACCATACAAACAGCCTGAGGGAGCCAAGATGGAAGGGGAGGGTTCGAGGATGGAGGAGAGTCCAGAGTGAATTTTATTTCAGCACTGAGACATGCAAAGGGCCCTACATGAGCAGATAACGTCTCCTCCATTATCTCTCTCATCTTTTGACTACCAGAGGCAAAGTTCATAGCAGTTTGCACAAAAAAATGATGACAGATTGAAAATGGACTAAAGAGAAAGGCCTTCGAGGCACAGATAGCTCTTTACTGCTCTCCTGCTGCAATCAGCTATCTCTTTTGGGCTTGGCAAGAACATAGATGGCGTCGCGACTAGAGAATTTTAGCATTGTTTGCCATTTTTAATTTGTTTTACGTATTAAGCCAGCTTGTGCTCTTTTCCCACAGTGCCATTTTTAAAGCAATTCATTGTCTTAGAGTTCTTGCCCAGTCAGCTTCGTCAAATTTAATGGTTGTATTAGTTACTTTACTGTATGATCTTTTAATATATTTGCGTATATCGGTGCTAATTTTATTCTATTTTTTTGTTTTTGTTTTGTAAATGCAAAGTTTACTATAATTTGTTAATGTTAATTAATATGGGAAAAGCCAGCTTGTTACTGAAAATGCACAAGTGCAAATATATTGTTACTGACATCTATGTGATAGACAGGTTTTAAATGACAGTCATTCTGAGAATATTCTCAACTGGTGATGAATATTCTGGAGGTTATAATGAATTCTCTGGCCATGTTCACTGACAGAGGCACTACAGTTTAGTTTGTGGGGATGAAGATGCGTAGGGCCTTATACAGTTCAATATCTGGAATTGCACTATGCAGTTGAAGAGTTCCACAAAAATATGTTTTAAAAGGCACTTTTCATTATTCAGCTGTGCGTAGACTCAGTTGCTGTAAACATATATATTTAACTTGTCTTGTCAGTGCTTCTTTTATGGTATATGGGACCTGTTCTCTGGATTGAGTCCAGACATATTCATATCCAAAAAATGGAATTGCACAGGATAACATCCATTATTTCTTAGAAAAGGCTGAGTAGGTTCAGTACTAGGTCTGTATTTTTAAAGTGACCCATTAACTGTGTTCCCATTCAGTCATGATTTTTTTCACAAGATAATGGCTTGATTTCCCGGGTAGAGATTAAGCCAAGATGCGTTTTACTATCAGTGGAGAATCTTCATTCAGAAGGCTGTGTAGCCCAGACTTTATCCATGTGATCACAGGATACTATATATGCGTGTGTGTGTGTGTGTGTGTATATATATATATATATATATACACACACACACAGAGAACACAATATTCAATGACATACATGTGAGGATGTAAATATACAGTATATGCAAACAATGTAAATGATATGACTATGGACATGAAAGTCAGACTGCACTGATTTTGTTTGGAGAATTTTCTAACATGGAACCATATAGATTAGATTAATGTGTGTGTGTGTGTGTGTGTCTGTGTGTGTGTGTGTGTGTGCGCGCGCGCTTGTAAATGTCCATAAAGAACTAACCAGCATGGAATTAACAACAACAGTGTTCACAATTCTCATCATAACACAAGCTACAAATTAATACAAGCTCTAGGGAATGGAGTAAAATAGAAGACCCTCTTAATGTTGCAGAAGTATTTGCCCCAGAAGTCACAGAAATAAGGCTTTGTGCTCAAAAAGTGATTGTAGCTTCACCAAATATGTGCCCTCAGGTGTTGTCAGAGCAGAAGCAGGTCTCCAGTGTGACATCCAAGTCCCCAGATATTGTGACTAATCATATATGAACAGAACATGAAGTGTGCATTTGGTTCTTGATGCTCCCAACAGAAGCTTCACCTTCTATGGTCCGGTCATCTTTTTTTATTGCGTTGTTTGTCAGTGATGGGGGGGGTCTCAAGGCCTGCAGTGCTGTGCTGTAACCAGCTTTTCAAAAGCTGAGTGAATGCTCTCATCTGTGTTGGATGTTGTTGATTGCTCTGTTCGATTGATGGAAATGTGCTTTTTTAAAAATTCATAACAATTCAAAAATACAATACAAACCGTGTACGAAGTGTTTTACCAGTGTAATGGATTGTAACTGTCTTGTGGCATTGAGTGGGAAACGTCAGTTTGTTTTGTCTTTTTTAAATCATTTGTGTGGCTCTTTTTGTTTCCACACAGCGTTTAAAGAACGGAAGTGTTGTGAGAACTCTTGAAACCAGCCGAAGGTGTTTCTTCTGGATGTCTGTCTTCGCATAGAATTCAAAACGTTACACTAAACACCTTGTAAATGTTGTTCCTTAAAGTTACAAAAACTTCTTTATTGTACATTCAAAGATCTTTATATTTGGATCATTTTAATGAATATCTATTCAAACCAATAATTATCTTTTAGGAAAGCTAAATGTCCACCAAAAGGTATGTCCACCATATCCTGTCAGTTTCCCCTATAGAATAGCAAGCAACTATTGGGCCTTTCATTGTGAGCATGGAACTAGTTAGTAAAGGGTTTTCTCAGCATGACAAAGGATCGGGGCACTTTTTGGGATTAATAATGGCATTGGCATGTCTGTGCTTAAACCACACGGCCTCTGTTATCATTAATCATTTGTAGTTTTTTCTTTTTAGTGTCTGTTCGCTATAGATGTTTCTAAACCGCTCATGTCACTCATGTACAGTGGAGTAGTCCAGTGAGTCCTCTGTGAATGGTGGAAATGTTCATTTGGTGAAATTCATGCTCATTATCGATGTGAGGCAGCTCTTGAAGCAGAGGACAATGGCCTTGTGTACATTTTACCTGTACTTCTGTTTAAAATCGATAGGCTTGTACACATTTTTACATGTCAAATGTACAACTAGTCAATAAAACATACATCCAGTAACGAGTAATTCCTTGGTGTTGGTGACTGAGACATTTGCATAAAAAAAGCAATAAATATTTTTGCCTCATTAGGGCACTGACTATGACCAGTGGTTTCACGTGTGAAGCGGTGGAAGGAAAAATATTTCTTATCCTGTGCGTTTGATTTACTACAGTCTTCTGTCTTAATAAATATTAATAATTCTCAGCTTAATAAAAATAAATTTCCAATTATGTCTTAACATACACTATATGGGCAAAAGTATTGGTCCACATCTGCTTTTCAGGATTTAGGCTCCTAATTTCCAGTGAAGATCAATCCTAATGCTTCAGCAGGCTAAGACATTTTGGACAACGCCTTCTTTTACACTTTGTGGACCCAGTTTGGGGAAGAACCTTTTCTATTCCAGCATGACTGTGTTTAAGCTCCCCCAAATCTTTTGGTTTTCAAGTAAAAGGTATTTTCACAGGGAAATGAGAAGTTAAAATGTCACATTAATCTCATTTAGTTTATAACTTCATTAAAAGATATACAGACTATGGACATGGAAAAAATGTCAGACTGCACTGATTTTGTTTGGAGAGTTTTCTAACATTGAACCATATAGATTAGATTAGTGTCCCTGTGTCTGTTTCTGTCTCTGTCCCAGTGCACAAAGCAAGCTCCATAAAGACCAGACTGGATGAGTTTGCTGTGGAAGTGGACTAGCCCCCACAGTGACAGTATAGAATGACCATGACGTAAACCTTTGAAAATGACAAATTTGTACTGGGATTATTGCAGGAGGCAAGTGGAGAGAATGAGAGAATCAATGAAAAAAAAATAATATAGCCCTGTGACAGTAGTGTGAATAGGAGTTTTAAAGTTAAAGAAGTTCGCCACACCTGTGTTTTTTGTTTTTAACTTTGCTCAATGGACTGTAGGGACTGTCATAAACCAAAATCCATGTATATATTGTGACATTTGCAGGAATCCCATCCTGCATAATGTCATTTCAGGGAGGTTGAAGGCTGATAATGTTGAAGGAAAACAATTTATTTTATTAAATGAACATAAAAAATAAAAGTGTAAGATGTATCCTTAACCCTCTGGTGCATAGCGCTCACAGTGGACAGCTATTTAAAAGGCATTTTCTCCTAATTGCAATGATTTCTATTGTATATGAGCCGTTAGAACGCTTCCCTCCATTGAGGTTCATTCAGTGGTCAGTTGGTGTAACTACAAGTGAACCTCCTCTGAATCCAAGATGGCCGACCGACAGCCACACCAGCACTGCTGGAATATCCTGTCCGTCCTTTTATTCTAGGAGAACCCTAAAGGTAAAAAATATGATGATATGCAGGAGTTTCTAAATAAAAAAAAATATTTTTTTTTTAATTTGAAAAAATAATTTCAAGTAAGTAGTAAAGCAGCAATTAAGCATGTGT
This sequence comes from Brachypetersius altus, assembly GCA_037974465.1. Lineage (NCBI taxonomy): Eukaryota > Metazoa > Chordata > Actinopteri > Characiformes > Alestidae > Brachypetersius > Brachypetersius altus. Next base: position 5,012 of record JBBPDB010134749.1, read on the forward strand.
CCAACAAAGTTGTAAGTCGTGCATTTCTAAGTAGCCTATATTTCCAACACAAGTCATAGTTGATTAATCTTTTATTATGACAAATTTGGTTGTAATTCGGTGTATTTTGGGTATATGTATATGTTTCTTTTAAAAAATATATATTTTATAAATACATATAAATATAAAAATATAAATTGTTGTAGTTTAATAAAAATGATAATTTTGTCATATTTTTAAGACCACAAGTGTGTGCAGTGTGGGTGCAAGTATCTTAAAGTGCTTTTCAAATGTAGTTATTAATAAATAACATTTATTAATTAGATATCAAGCAGGGAAAAAAATGCTTGTTTTTTCTTTACACAGTTTGTGTTCAAAGTGTGCACAAGTGTGTACATCTGTTAAACTCAGCTCAGCGTGTATTTTACTATCTCTTACACCCCCATTTAAAATGCTGTCAATCGTATAAATTAAATTCATGTTGTACATATCGTGACATTTATTTTAGACAAACTGTAATGTAATGCTTAATGAATGCGGAATAATTATTGCTAAAATATTATCATGCCATCACTGAGGGAAGTAAGGGTGCCTGCCTCAATGACTATTGTCCCGTCTAACTCACTGCCATCATCATGAAGTGCTTCAAGAGGCTCATCATGAGGCTCATCAGATCATTGACTTCAGGAGGGCATATGTGATCACTCCCGTGTTTTTAAGGCAAAGAAGTGGAATGTTATGCAATGGCCAAGTAAATCACCTGACCTGAATCCTACTGAGCATGCATTTCACTTGCTGAAGACAAAACTGAAGGTAAAATGCCTCAAGAACAAGCAGGAACTGAAGACTGTTGCAGTAGAGGCCTGGCAGATCATCACCAGGCATGTAACCCAGCGTCTATTCATTCCAGACTTCAGGATGTAATTGACTGCAAAGGATTTGCAACCAAGTATTATAAAGTGAAAGTTTGACTTTTGATTGTTCATTTGTCCTACTACTTTTGGTCCCTTAAACAGTGGGAGTCACATATACAAACTGTTGTAATTCTTACACTGTTCACCTGATTTGTATGTAAATACGCTCAAATTAAAGCGGAAAGTCTGCAGTTGAAGCACCTCTTGTTTGTTTCATTTAAAATCCATTGTGGTGGTGTATGGAGCCATAAAGATTAGAATTGTGTCGAAGTCCCAATATTGATGGACCTGACTGTAACTTCGACCCACTTATTCAGTCTGTTCAAATCATTACAGTTAGGCCTCGACCATTTAATCAAAATTAACTCACTGGCCTGCATTCTGTGCCTCAGATGGCATCACTCTGTTCTGAGAAATCCCTTTAATCCTCCTTTGTTGGGCAGATATCTTATATGTGGAAGGAAAACAAAGCTTGGCTGATAACTTATCACTTCCTGCTCGCTTTGCTGCTTCGTGTTTCGAAAGCCATCACCTGCCTGCTCAGCTTGAATTCAGCCTTTTTATTGACCAGCCTGAGTTTACCCAACTTGACCAGACTGCATCTCAGTTCATTCTATGTCTGGCACTTGATTAAAGATAACCTACTATCTGTCTGGAAAGAGCTTTGTAAACTTTTCCTGCGCGATGGCTGTGTAGATTCATATTAGATGATATATGGGATTTTTACATTTTTAATCTTTTTTACCCACCACATTACATGAAACAGTATGTGTTTTTTGTGCCGTTCATACGTGGATGTGCAGTTGTTTTGGATTATAATGTTGATTATCTTTCAGTTTCAACATGTGAACGTATCCGTAAGAATTCTCTTAAACAGAACAGAATTATGTTCATCGACTGAAGAGTGGATTTTACATGTGTATTGATAAACCCTGGCTCATCACATAAACATCGGTTTTATTTAGTAAAAACTAACTTCCGGATTTCCTCATGATTAGCTGAACAACTGAGCTGTGTTTGATTCTGCAGAGACAAATGATTTTACTCTCCTTTCTGTAATATCTTTAGTTTTGGTTTGTTATGTTTTGAAAAACATTTACTTTTTGCTTCATCTGCAGTAACACTGACTATGTCATATTTATTCACCATGGATTTAGTTATTATGGAAGGGTTAATAATAATAATAATAATAAAATAATAATAATAATCTGATTAATTTGGCGTGGAATCAATGACGTGTCCTAAAGACTTCCCTGGACTTTATTGTAACTCAGTGTCTTAACGGCTCCCACTGGGGTTTGAAGATGTCCTAGAGTATTAGAGGCTGGGTTTTTGTAATGCTTTCAATATTTATCTCAAGAGCTTTTTTTCTTCTCTTTTGGATTTTTGTTTGTTTATAAAACTATTAGGGTGACAGCATCACTCTGATAGAAATCTTGATCAATTACATTTTGTCAATTTTTTGCTAGAATAACAACTAGACAATTATTTTTTTACTTGTGTGGTAGATCATTTTTGTCAGATGTGGTCTTTTACTGAACCACAGAGAGAAGAAGCTGTATAGGGGCTCGTTTCACTACATGTTCTTACAGAACTATATCTGTGACCATTAAAAAATCTTGAATCTTAAATCTTGCATAGGTGAATCACCAAAGCTGTGCCATAACATTTAGTGTAGCAACACATTTTTTCATAATTAAATTCACAGTGTTTATGCACAACCACAACAATTAAAACAACACATTTTCACTTTTTCTGCTTGTAACACTGGAAATTCATTTAATAATTTATCATTTTACAATATTGTTTAGAAATATAAAGAACATGGACAGTTGTTGCTTTAACTGCATTACATTCTTCTAGGAATCAGGAATGCCTGGAGTGAAGTGCTTAAATATGACCTGTTACTGAATTCTGTCATGTAACACTTCACAGTTTGAGTCTGAACTAAGAAATACATTCACTGTCCTCCATCATTTATCCTTTTGTAAATGCTAATATTGTGCGGTAAGATGGAAGCTGATTTCAGGCCTCCATGATTAGAGATCATATTCATCTCTGTACAATCTTTTATTTGGTATTATATTGGCATTTCATGGAGTCCCAGTGAATTTAGCTGGAAAGGGCATATTGAAGCTACAGTAGGCTGTGGGGAATATGCAGAGTGCTTTGATCTAATACGACTCCATAGAATGCCAATAATCTCTGGTTCCTTCTTGCCCTTTATCTTATTGTCCTATTGTCCATCCTTAATGATGATGTTGCGGAGCAGTGTGATGAAGGGCTTGTTGGACTTCTCTGAATAGGGCTTCATGAAGCCGCCGTAGCGCTTGGTCGCAGGTGGGGCATTCCAGCGAAAGTGTGTCATGCGGTACTTCTCAGTGCTCTTCGAGTTCTTCTTCTGCGCCGGGGCCCCCTCCTCGCCACTGCCTAGCTGACGTCTGCTTTGTGAAGGGAATGTGGCCTCCACAGACTGCTCCTCAGGACCTTCTTCATCCACAGAGCTGCTGGTGTAGACTTTTGTGGGCCGGCGCTTGCGGCCCATTGGCTTGCCCCATCTAAAATGCTCCATGGAGTACGAGCGCTGGTCGTTGCTTCGAAAAGGCCCTGTGCTGGACCTCTTGGCCTGGAGGACGTCACCCTTAGCCAGAGACGCCAGAATCACGCCCAGGCTAAGGCTCTCTTTCTCCTCTTCTTCCGCTGTGCTCTGCTGCTGGTCTGGAAGCCTGGTCTCAGCCTCAATGACCAGTTGCTTAGGCCTGCACTGCCACATACACTCCTAGTAGGACACAAAAGATAACAAAAGAAAACTCTGATTAAAAAAAAAAGTATAACTTTTAGGTATAACTTCATCATCAGGCTTCAGCAGGATGAGTCATATCTAGGTGTCATGGATTGGTTTTAATATGAGTAATTTTATGTCACTTTTGTTGCTTTGGTATCCTCATGTGTATTTTCACTACACTATGTCACTATTCGGTGCTATTACTATTGTATTCTATACTCAATATTGAAGCCTTTCACAATCCGGTCTGCACTAAATCCAGGATTAATCACGCTCTGAGAGGGTGAAAGCTTGCATGTGCCATTTACAGTATATTGTTTTTCTACATTTTCTTATTTATATACTCCCCCTGAATCCTTTTATGACATTTGTGCTGTTTTATGTACAAAAAAATGACTATTTGTATTATTGTGCCTTTAAGAATGATATTACCTCTTTTCTAATTAGCTGCCCTGTATTTTGCCTTTTTCAAAAATCAGTTCTGAATGAAATACCCTCATATAACTGGTGAATGGGAAGACTACATGCTTTTGTTTTTGTGACAACAACAAACATCTAATTAAACTGTTTTTCAGCTCATTTGTCATATGGACTGTGAGGACTGGAGAAGAAAAGATACACCTGGGGACCTCAGCAGTGTTTATGTACTACTTTACACTCTTCAAATACAAAAAAGGTTTTAAATTAAAAGGTCCCTGACAAAATCCATGGTCAAAAAGACTGTATAGACTGTCGTATTGATCAGTATGTTGCTAGTTAATGTATTACAACACTAACTTACTTACAGGTTACTTACTTTGCTAAAACACTGTGTATTGCACACATGCGGAATCAAGCAAACTCTGTGCATTTGTTTTGTTGTTGTATTTAAACTGCCTTACCGTTATTTTCTCTTCAGAGCTACGATCTGCGCAGCCAGTGATGTCCCAGCACTGGCTGTTCACTTCTGACCAGCATGTGCACAGGATGACTGCAGCCAATAGCCAGGGGTGACTCTGCATCTGCAGCCGGAGGGATGTTAAGAAAGACAAAGCAGAAGACATGAAAAGAAATGGAACGGTACTGAGGGATATTTTTAACCCAAGGAAAATGTACGTAGTCCATGCAGGGTGACCCTGACTGACATTTTTATGATTCATAGCACTTGTTTTGAATGGGTCAATGAAGTGTTTGCGACAGCAGGAGACCTACACTGTCTGAATGTCTGTCTTTGAAATGAGCTATAATTGGTGTTTTGGTGTTAATGTTGAATGCACAGGTCAGATAAGGAGCTCACTTGAATGGTCCCCATCCTCCGCTACTCATTCATACAGCATAGGAGCTCATACTGCTTTCTTCTGTTGTGCAAGACTACAGCTTCAGAAATAAGAAGCTACTGCAATTTATTTTTAAATCAGCATCTCTATGAGTATGAGACAACTATTCCGTGCCAGTGTCTGTTAAATTCCTACACAAGCGCCTCATTCTGCTTGATGAGGGACTGATTAGTGATCACCTGAATCACATCTTATTTAATGAGGAAAGGTATAAAAATACTGCTGTAATCAGTACTGCGCTCCTCTTGGGATGTGGCCAGTTGGATGGTAAAACAATATTAGAGGTTCGTCAAAGGTAATTATTGCCATTTTGTTTAAGAGTGAACGAGAGGTTTGTTCTTTTATTTTGATGTTTTGTCATTTCCTTTAAAATTATGCTTTAAAGAACAATATTTTTATTTGGAAATGAGGAGAAACATTGTCAGCAGTTCTTAAAAACGAAGGCAACGCTGTTCAGTTCAATACTTGCACCTTTAAAAAAACAGTATTTTCCAGTATTTGTGTATTTATGGAGGTTTTTTGCATCAGCATTCTAGCCCTACAGCTACAGTAGAATAGAACAGAGTGATGGAACCTTGCGATGAACTTGTGTCGTACATTCAGAGAGTTTTTACATGAACTCCCGGAAACCTTACAGAGGAAACACAGCCTTTGCTGTCTGGTTCTTACATTTCTAGTCTTACTAATACTGTGACTTATGATTTTTCCATTTCCTTTACGTTGGATAGCCACAATACTGGCCAAAAGTGTAGGAAAGTGACAGAAGGGCTATAATGACCTTACAGAATAGAGAGCAATGAAAAAATGAAAGAAAAAAAAAAGTTGATTTTAAGTGACAGAAGGCACTATTGTTTGGTAAAATTCTACACAGGATAAATAAAGTTCTCTGATTATGATTCTGATAAGACCGTTATTAGATTGTTTCTGTATTGTCATTATATATGTATAATAGATTCATCTCTTCAATATCTTTCCTTACCTTATACATTTTCTTTATGAATCAGATTTTAATCCAAAGATTACAATCTATTTACAAAAAATGGATTATAAATTATAGAAAATATTTCACTATTCTCCTCTTGACATCACAAATATGTTTATTCTTTGTATACTTAAAAAATTAAACCTTAAAAAATATACCTTATAATGGCATTTTTTAAAATCTTTTGAATATGTGAAATAGTTAAATTTCCATTTTGTCCTAAATAGAAACAATTAAAACTGAAAAGTATGTATTTCATTTATATCATTTCAGGATAACATTGATCTAAAATAAGTTTAGATAAATAATAATCTTTTCTTCTTCCCTACTCAGTAATGTGCTGAATTATTTTTTAAAAGGTCACTTAAATTTTAAATCACGTTACATTATATATTGCTTAGCTTTTTATCTGTATGCTAATTTGCAAGCATTTCAATAATCAAAATAAAAAATCAAAATAAAATCAAAATAAAAGTATTAAATAAACTGTTCTCATCATCAGTTATGAGCAAGTAAAGCTTGCCTGTATTTTCCCCATAGAAATACATTTATAATAGCTGTTTATTTTGCTGCATTTTGAGCTTAAAATGACAGATATTCACAAAGCAAATACAGAAGAAAATGCGTTTTCTTACCTTTATCAGTATGACTTCTTGAAGTGTCCACCTGAGAGTTGCAGTTCGTTTCTGGAATGAGCTGTTTACTCTTGGTTTTCTATGAGAAATGTTTTCTGATCAGTTGCTCAGCAGCCTCTGATTGGCTCTCTTTGCTTCTCTGGGTTTTTTTCTGAATGAGGTCTGCTCTCTTTATATACAGTCTCGAGTGCATGACGGCCCCTCAAGGCCATTTGATAGTGGAGCGGATGTCATGGTGTTTCTTGATTCGGGGGGGGGGGCTTTGGAAAAATCACTTAGCAAAAGCAACACCTACACAAATGTCCACACCTCATGGCAATTCGGTCAAAGACGTCAGCACAAACGGCCAAACGGATTAACAAGTAGGTGCTGCATCTATCCGAGCACCTGCTGAAACCGTGTGGACTGGGTTCATTTAGCTCCTCATTGTGTTCTCTGATACAGCCATTGGCTCAGGGGTCTTGCATTTAATTAGAACATTGTGAATGATGCTGTGACAGTGTCTCAGTGTTTCCTGCCTGCATCTTTCATAAGCCAAGACATGTAAAGTGTGCAAAATCAAGCACTCTGACTCAACATTATATTCAAAATGGTCCACTAAAATAACTGGATGATAAAAAAAATATTTATATGTGCCACTTAATAGTACAACTACACTTATTAATCACTTATGGACTAAACAAGACCTCTGAAGATGTCATGTAGTATCTGGATCTAAAATGTTAGCAGTAGTTCCTTTTAAGCCCTTTAATTTGTATGGTGTGGCCTTGCAGAATCAGAGTAGTGTGTTTAGCACATTCCACAGATTGGACTAAGATCTGGAGGTCCATGAAGGTTTAGGACCTAAGCTTTGAACTTTAAACACAGGACCTTTTGTCATGTTCCTTTGTCCCATTCCTGGGATCAATCCGAATGAGCTAGGCTCCACTCCCCATAACATTGACCACTACATACCATAAGACTCGCTGTTTTGGAGAAGCTCAGACGCCTAGCTTTCATAATTTGGCCCTTCTCCGAGTGGCTCAGATTCTTAAGATTGCCTGTATTTTAATCAGTAATAAACTTTACCTGTCAGTGGTTTTAGTGTTGTGACTGTCATGTAAGGTTCTGTAGATTATGATGTTTTCCCCAGTCCAGAATATTTTTTCACATTTTTGTTAAGATGCAAAAATGTTATTCAGAGTGGAGTGATGTGAAATACTTTTAGGGGAATTCAGAACTGGGCACAGTGGTGGTAATGGGAAGCAGAGCTACAGCACAGAAAGTTACTGTTATGGTGCTTGATGTCTGAAACACTGGTTTTGATTGTTTCATGATGAAATTGTGCAAGGAAAAGGAAAACTTGCAAATGGTGCCATTAGACAAGACTTTTTAACCCCAAAACATCTGTTGTCTGGTACAGCTGATGCAGATACAGAAACAGATGTTGCTGGATGGTGTATCACACTTTAATCAGAGCTTATTGTAATTTTCTCCTCATCAATGTATTCTACTTGCTAAGTAAATTCAATAATTTCAGATTTACTTTATTAAATCTTATCAGATTTAATAATAGCTTACTTGGTTAAAAGCTTTTGAAGTAGCAGTGCTTAATCCACTAATAAAGAATCCAGTTCTTAATCCCTGTAAGGAATCAATTTACAGACCTGTTTCAAATCCACCCTTTATATGAAAGATTTAAGGGAAACAAAGATGGGGTACAACATAACGGATTGAAACAGCCCTAGTAAAATTAGTACCTTTGATAAAATAAACCCCCACTTTAACAAGGATTAGTAATCGCGGTTTCAGTCCATCACTGATTTTTTCTGAGAATCAAACTAATAACTGTTCACTGAAACCCTCACACTAATGTGGAAACTGCAAATATCCTCCACAATTTCTTGCTTTTGTGACGTCTGGCCCTTGTCCACCATGACCCCTCGTCCTTGTGCTGGGTTGCTAAGCACAGCGCCCAAACATAAACAACCAGCACAAGGATGAGGGGGCGTGGATGAGGCCCGGACATCACAGCTTTTTTCGTGGCAATATATAATTTTTCATGCATTTTAGTGCTAAATTATTAAGAAAAATATAATTGACTCATTTTGTAACATAAATATGAAATATTAATAAAAAATAACCATACATTTTTTGGTACTGTGGAGAGAAATGAAGATGGGATGGAGTGGTGGTGGCCTAGTGGGTAGGATACTTGCCTCTGGACCAACATGTCATGGTTTCAAATCCTTCCTTCAGCACCACCACTGGGTTCCTGAGCAAGACCCTTAACTCCTAGTTGCTCCATGGAGACTGTCCCCTGTAGTTAGGGAATGGAAGTCGCTTTGGATAAAAAGCTAAATGTTAATGCGGTTGTACTCAGAGGCGGGAGGTTTGAAAGCCAATCCAAGAATGCTATATATTTCTCCTTGCTGGTTTTGGTTTTGTTAAAGCCCTTTATTTTTCTTACTGTAAATTAAATTCATTTCTAACTGTATTTACCTGCTTATACCAAAGAAAATGACAGCAGATTATTTAGTCGGTTTTTGGTAGTTCCGGTTTCCTCCCACAGTCCAAAGGCATGCACATCTGTTGTATTTGACATACTAAATTGCCACTAGGTGTGAGTGTGTTTATTTATGTGTCTGCCTTCTGATGGACTGACCACCTGTCCAGAGTGTTTTTCTGCCTTTTGCCTTTTGACCGATGGGATAGACTTCAGCACCCCCTGCAACCCTGGCTAAGTATAAGCAGCTCAGATAATGGATGGATAGAAAATCATTTGGCAAAAGAAATTCAAAGCATCAAACAGATAACATATGTCTTATTTTATTTATTGATCAGCCAAAGGATTTATTGGCTTTGATAAATTGGCCCACAGTGTGCAGCACAAAGTTGCGTTGGGTTTGTGTAATCCAATATATGGATTGTGTCTTGTCTCTGTGCCCTAACGAAGAATCCTATTATCGAGGATTACAGGGATAAGATGTCCAGTGTCAGTCACACTGCTCCACATAACAAAGAGAGAGAGAGTGAGGAATGGTAACACCCATGCTGGAGACCATATGTGTTTTTATGGGGGAAGATGCCTCATTACTCCAGGTAATCATTACCCATTTATTGTACTTTGAGAACTCTATGGCACTTTTCTTTCCTTCTTCTTAAAGAACATGCACTTTAAAAGCCTTTTGCACTGCATTTAGTTGTTTTGGATCATTATTTGACAATATTTTGAATCCACATTTATTAATATTAATATATCAGTGTCAATATATTTTATGAATGTGTGCATTAAATGCATCACTTTTCATCAGTGTGGTGTTTCTGTCGTCAGTTCTGTGAGGCGGAAATGCTGAAGTGTTACCTCCTTACATGGGCTGTGCATTTAGTAAGCGCGGGTCACGTCAGTAACTCACTTATGTGAACTGCGCTTCAGCATTTTGTGTCTCAGAGGGCAGATTTTTTATTATATGAGGAAAATGAAATGCCCTCCAAACAAAAGGCAGAATTCTCTCTGTGAGATTCTGTCTAATAAAAGTGTCAGTGTGACACCTGAAGGCATGCAGGCCATTCTCCATCACTGTGATTCATTCTGAGCACTGTCTGCTAATAGTGTGGCAGGAAATAGTGGTCAGGAGAGATATAAAAGTGAAGGGACATGAGAACTACTAACCTTGTAAGCTTTAGCACCTCTATACCCTGCTGGACACATAGCTTTGGCCTCAGGATGCATACAAAGAACGTTGCATTAGAAACGACTATATGATGCAACATTTCTGGCACCGGTTTCTCCAGTTTTCGGGTATGTGATGCTGTACATGGGTTCTAAGCTGGGACTTTTATAAAGAAAGACTTGGCTAAGGACAGAGTATCGGTCGTTATGTTAGAGTAAATGAAAAAGGCAGAGTTACACTGCACAAATGTATTTGCAACCTTGTTCAAATTATATGTTTTGTTTTTTTGAGTGAAAATATGTACACATCTGCACACTTAAGTGCACAATCACTGGTCTGTTCACATAATTTTCCATATTGGGGAAAAATAATGATTGGTGGCCCAGGAATATTTTTATGTATTTTATATTTTTCTTCCTTCCCATATATAACACTCAGAAAATATTTGTTGCATGCACATTTGCAGTACAGAAGACATATTTCAACAAAACATGTTATTTGACTGCTGCTGCATATATACAGCTGAGAATGACAACCATTCCATGCTAGTGTCTGTTAAATTCCTACACAAACATCCCATTCTGCTTTATAAGGTACTGATTAGTGATCACCTGAATCACATCTTATTTAATGAGGAAAAGTATAAAAACACTGCTGTAATCGACACTCTCC